>QLTV01001313.1:2090208-2103731 GCA_003457575.1 Thermophis baileyi
CCTCTCTCTCTAATTCCATGTGAAAAGGAAAGGAGAACACCCTACCTCCCAGTAACCTATAATATTTCACGAGAAGAGTCCTCCACTCCTCCACTCACAACAGAAGACCTTATTCCACCAGACTTGAAGTTTTGGGCTTAGACAACTTAGAACTACGTCGCCTTAGAACCGATCTAAATGTAGTCCATAAAATTATCTGCCACAATGTCCTACCTGTCAATGACTACTTCAGCTTTAACCACAACAATACATGAGCACACAATAGATACAAACTTAATGTAAACCGCTCCAAACTCGACTGCAGAAAATACGACTTCAGCAACAGAGTGATCAATGCCTGGAATGCACTACCTGACTCTGTGGTTTCTTCCCCAAACCCAAAAAACTTTAACCTTAGTCTGTCTACTGTCGACCTCACCCCATTCCTAAGAGGTCTATAAGGGGCGTGCATAAGCGCACCAGCGTGCCTACCGTCCCTGTCCTACTGTCCTATTGTCCTCATCTATCTGTATTCACTTTGATTATGTTTATGTTTATACCTATACCTGCTATCTTGTACATGTTTGACAAACAAATAAAATAAATAAATAAATAAATAAATAAGAAGCAATGGGTGGAAGGTTATCAGAAGGAGATTCAACCTGAAAATAAGGAGGAATTTCCTGACAGTGAGAATGATTAATCAATGGAACCGCTTACCTCCTGGAGTTGTGGGTGCTCCATCACTGGAGAAGGTTTATTCAAGAAAAAAGTTTCAATCTAGTCTACAGGTCTGGGTTACCCTGATAACCTACCATCTAAGTACTAGCTGGTCTGACTTGCTTTGCTTCCAAGCTTAGGCAAGCTTGGAAGCAAAGCAAGTAACTTACACTAACACCTGCTAAAACTGTTGAGTCCTTGTTGCTCTCTCAGCCTGGTTGTTTGCTTGCAGATGTTTCATCAGCTAGTGCTAGCATTGTTGAATTACCTAGTCAGGTGATGAACATCTGCAAGCAAACAACCAAATTCAGAGAGCACCAGGGACTCCACAGTTCAATCCTGAACTACATATATTCTCTTCTATTGAGACTGGATAAAACTTCAAAAAGCAATAAATTAAACCTGAAAAAATAAACCAATTACTTGTGCTAGAATGATAGAATTATGAACTGCATTTTCACTGAATGAATAAATCCACAAACTGGATGGATTAGTCCTTGATCTTCAGTTGTTATTCAAGGAATAACAATGGAACTTGGGAATGTTTTTTCAAAATTACACCCAGTGCATCAAATGTTATCCTTCTTGAGCTGATTGGATTTGACAGCAGCTATCCCCATCTAGGTTACATCCCAACTTGACTACTGAACAGTATCTAGAGGTTGCATTGATGCAAAATATAATAAAGACTTATATTGAAATATCTGCACTGTTTGCCAATTACAAGGCACAATTCAAGTTGATGGTATTAACTTCAGAATCATAGATTTATAGAATATAAGAGTCAGAAGGGAGCATTGGTATCATCTAGTTCAAACTCCTGATTCCCGCAGGAATCTACTACTACCATATTCCTGGCAGATGGCCATTCATCCTTTGTTTAAAAATATCCAATAAAGATTACTCCACCACCTCCCAAGACAATACATTCCGTTGCTGAACCTCTTTTATCACTAGAATTTTTTCCTGATAGCCATTAAAATCTGCTTGCCATCGAAACATACCGTTTCATGTCCTTTTCCCTTATATTCCACACAACCACCTTTGAGGTCCCTGAAGAAAGCTATCATCTCTTACTGCAATCTTCTTTTCTCTAGGCCAATTACACCCAGCACCTTTAACTAATCTTAGGTTTCTTCCTCCAAGTCGATTCACATTATTTTTGTTCTCCTGCCACATACCACTTTGCTTATGTCTTTCCTAAAATTCAGGACCCAGAACTAAACAATATTTCATTGGTTCTCTCTGATCTCGGCACTATACAGAGAGGGATGCTGAGCAGCTTGACACTTCTGTTGATTTAGGATAAGGTTCTACGGGCTTCCCCCCCCCAGGTGCATTGTATTATTGACTCATAATCAGCTTGTTTCTCATTTCTTGTACATTGCTGCCCAATGTGGTCTCCCCCCCTTTCCATCCTGTACTCCTGCCTTTGATTTGTCCTGCCTTTGCATTTATCCTTGTCAAAACTCCTCTTGCTTACTTCACATTATTCCATTTTATAATCTTCATCCTCATGAATACTGGTACAGTTCTTCTATGGTGCTTTCTATTCTCCCTTATTTCTCTCTCTTCTACAAATCTGATAATTATATTTTCTAATCCCTTATTCACATAATTTATACATACATCGAACAGTGCAGGGCCTAGAACAGGGTCCTATGACATACATCCTGGCTGTTCTTTGAATATGGTATGGGGTCACTAATGTATACTCATTTTTATGATTGCTCGGCCACCTAACCCACGTTGTGTAATTCTCTCAATTAAGAGACTGTGGAAAGCTTTGCTGAAATCAAGATACGCTCTGCCTACTGCACTGCCACCATCAACTAAATTGGTCATTCTGTTGAAAAAGGAGATTGAGTTGTTTCAGTATGATTCGGGTTTGATGCTGGCTCCTGTCAAGCATTGCATTTTACTAAATACTCACAAAGTGGTTGCTTAATTATCTGCTTCAGATTTCTGCCCAGTCCTGATGTTAAGCTGATACTCTTTACTTGATCAGGTTTTCTTTATTCCCCTTTTTAAAGATACAAAAAGCTGCCTTCCTCCAATCCAGAGGTGGGTTTCAGCAGGTTCTGACCAGTTCTGGAGAACCGGTAGCAGAAATTTTGAGTAGTTCGGAAAATCGGTAAATACCACCTCTGACTGGCACTGCCCCCATCTATTCTCTGCCTCCCGAGTCCCAGGTGATCGGGAGGAAATGGGGATTTTGCAGTAACCTTCCCCTGGAGTGGGGAGGGAATGGAGATTTTGCAGTATCCTTCCCCTGGAGTGGGAATGGAGATTTTATAGTATCCTTCCCCTGCCATGCCTACCAAGCCACACCCACAGAACCGGTAGTAAAAAAAATTGAAACCCACCACTGCTCCAATCCTCTGGCACTAAGCCCATCCTCCATCATTTCTCCATGATTATAGGAAGAGATATTTCTGAAGACATTTGCTAGTATTCCTCCTAGCTGGTTTTGCACATCTTTCATTACACTTATATGTACTTTTTAATTTCTTAGTTGAAATATCCCTATGCACCCAAAATTACCTGCCCCCTTGTCATTGTAAAGACTTGCAATTGTACTTTCAATGATTGATTTTTTGAAGTTCCCAGCCTTTTGTGTTCCCTTTAAACAGAATATTTATATCTATAGGAACCCACCTGGTATTGGTCTAAGCTTGCTAGAATTAACAGCTACTAAAATGTGCTATATGTGTATGACTATATCGGGGTGGGTTCCACTTACCTTCCCCACCGGTTCGCATCGCGACATTTTGCGCGTTCCCTCATGCAATTTTGCTTCCGCACATGCTCAGTTGCTGCAATCAGCCCGAAACACAGCCGAGGAGCTGATCAGCTGTGCTTCGGGTGAAGGAATAAAGGTCAGTATAAACCCGAGGGTGGGCAGGAGTGCCCTTTTTCAAGCAGCAGAAGAGGAAAAACCTTCCAAACAGTAAAAAAATTCGCAAAAAAATCACAAAAAAATATGGCGGCACCCACGGATCGGCACCGGCCGATCCACTTCAGTGATGTCACCAGCGGGTCACTACCAGTTTGGGCGATCCAGTCTGAACCAGGAGGAACCCACCCCTGGACTATATTCCATCTTCTTCTTCCATAGTAACATGAAGCCAGGGTAATATCGTCATTCAAGTTTCCCATAGTTTTGTTTCCCTAATCAGCTCTTCCCTATTTCTTAGGATTAGATCTAGGAAAAGTTTCTCTTTGTTTTCTTCTTGTCTTACTCTCTTCAACACTAATGAAACAAGACACTAAGGGCCCTGTGTCTCTTCTCTCCAATAGTTCTGTGATCTGATCCAGGAGGGTATTATCCAGATCGTCTGTGGCTTAGCTATAAACATTTCCATAATGAAATATTTCTGGCATATAGAATAAAGCTTCCTTGCATCAGTCAGAAGCTATGGAATACTTTCCCTGGGGAATTGGGTTTGACCTATTCTTGAATTTTTTAAAAAAATCTGTAAATAAACCCCCTCTTTTCACCAGGGTTTTAATTATTAATTGATGACATTCTTAATGTTAATCTTTGTTTTAACTTTATGGATTCCATGTTTTAATTTTGCTAGTCCCTCTGAGTACTCACTGAAGTAGAAAGAGGGGGTTTAAAATAGAACAAATGAGTAAATTGCTTAAATGAGGTACTCTTTTATTAAACTGAAGAACACAAGATGCAGTCTTCATCTCTTTTCAAACAATTAATTATAGATTATGAGTCAGTCCACATGCATTCCTATTTTCATATTTTTCTACAATTCTTCATGGCCATTGACTTTTCATCTGCATATTTCTTTTCAAATTAAACACAGACCCACACATGCACTATTTTTCTTTTCAATAAATAGGTTTATGGTAGTAATGACTTGGTTGTTCTCTATAATTTGTAAACAGCATTAAAATCATGTGGGAAATGTTACCACATATTGTTCTGAATTTATTAAGTAGGTTGATATATATTTTTCTTTTTCCCCCCTCTGTCAGTCGTTTTTTTTTATCCACTCTTGATTATTTAGAATATTTTCTAAGCAATGAGAGATTTCTGTGGGGCACAGGAACAACTGTGAAAATCATGTAGGGAGATATATATCTTTAAATAATTATTTTCTCTCTCCTACAATTTTAGTGTATAATCAATGGACTCCTTCAGGAGAAAGAGGAACTTAAATTAAAATTTACAAGTTAATTTTTTTTTAATTAGAAGAAAAATAAACAATGAACTACAAAATGTGATGACAAATCAGCTAACACTAGAAGGTAGCAAACAGGCTATCCTGCTGACATTTCATAGAGGAGTGTAGTAGACCCTGATAAAGTTTAATAAAAGTCTCTTTGGGTCTGTTAAAATTTTCAGCCAGATAACACATGGCACAATCTCATTAAGAATCACATAGAAGGGGATTGGGGGCAAGGAGAATAAGAGAAAATAGTTATATTCCAATTAATTTTAAATCAATGCAGATATCACATGGAAATAGCCCATATTTCTAGCAATATTTTTTTTCTCCTCCAAGACAATTTATCAGTTGTTGCATTTTTTTTTAAAAAAAAGAGCAAAGTTGGATAAACAAATTATAACCATCAAATCCCTCCTGGAGGTCAGTGACATCTCTCCGGCTTTACATAGCTATAACTAAGGCTTCATTAGTCACAGAGACATTTTCAGCAATGCAGGCTGTAGCTTTTGTTCGTTGTGATTCTTTGTGGCACAAAGCTGATGTGGGAGCAGAAGGCAAGTGGCTCCCTCCTTTGCAAATTCTCAGACTCTCTGCACCTTTGCTTTTCAGATCATTAGGACAGGGGAAAAAGGCACTTGTTAGTGTTTCAATTTACATTAGTCTTAGTACATTTAGCCTCATCCTTTATCAAATCTTATATCTATAATGAGTTGTGGAATTATTAAATGCAGCAATCACTACAGAAAGAAAAAAACAAGAGGTCCATGCTTAAAGCTTATGTAAACAGAAGTAAAAATATTCTGTCAAGCATACCTTGGAAAGGGCCACATGATTTGCCTTCCTCATCTGCTAACAAAAGAACATGGCTACTGTCAAGATATTTAAAAAGTTTGCTGTATCACTCTCTCTTTCTTTAAATATAGAGTTCCTTTGACACATCTGAAAATACCTGTTATCTGAAAAAATATAAACCACATGTAGTAAGTAGGCTCTGGCCTCTAATAATGTTACAGCCAGCCTGTTAGTCTTTAAAGAGTCACAGGAGCTTTTATGTTTTACTGGAAGAGAAGTAACTTGGTTGCCCATTATTTATGGTGACCATATTTCTTGGAAAAATTAAAACACAAACCTGAAAAGGGGACAAAACTGAAAGAGGTTAGTGGGGATTTTTTAAAAAAAGTTTGCCTTATAATGGAAAATTCAAGAGCAAAACCAAAACTTTAAAATAATGCATGTTCTCATAAAAACTAAAATCAAACAGTATGCATAAATGCATTTTAAAAGACAGTTCAATTTCCATATTTTTCACATGAATATGAATAACTGTGCATTATCTGGTACCATTTTTGCAGTAAAATTTAAATGTCCAAAAAAAAAAAAAGACAAAAAGAATAACAAGTAAATCTAAAAGACAGTTTTATAATAAAGGATGTATGGTCACTCTACCTATATTTCAACATAACCTAACTGAGTGCCATAACTTAGGAATCGTTTGGTACTGGAGTTCTGGTAGCCACATGCAAAAAACAAAAACAAAATATCAAACATTACTCACTAATAATGCTCACAATCTATGACAAGGAATAGATTGAAAGAAGTGGTTTTAAAATAAAATAAAGTTTACATGCATCTGCCTTTTATATGTGACATAAAGTAGTTTGTGCTTTGTTGAAGGGCATTGGAAGCCAAATAGAAAATGGTTTATAAAATATAGCTCTGTGTTCCAGATATGTCCACTAGCCACTCAAGAGAATCGTATTATTGGGTCAACCCATCTGTTCCACTGATGTTTTCTCAGCATACACCAACTGTGCAGTATTTCTAGGGATAGAAGGATGCAGAAAGCTAGCACAAAAGAATTTACCTAGAGTAAGCTAGATCTGCACTCAGAAGTCAAAACATCAAAGTTAAATAGCAAAGAAATGCACTGTTGCCTCTGAAAAAATATAACTGTTTAAACCTCAACAACTGTAGAGCAAGTAAAACATATGTATATGATAAGAACAGCCATTTGACAAATTCTAGTATGACTTGCTGTTAAAAGACTTGATGGTCACAGGAGGATCAATTACTTTGAAGATGTCTAGAATCAAATACTGTGATTAATGTTACTGTCTAAATCTTAGTTCCTTTTCTTGCAGAAGTTCAAAGCCAAAGGTTTCCTATCTATGTTTTTAGATCATAGCTATTTAATAGGAGCTGATTGTATAAGAAAATTAATTTGTGGCCCCAAATTAGGCAATGCAGCCAAACAATTTTGTCAGCAAATACTGTATGTGTTTCTTTTGTTCTTTTCAAATGTTATCTCACAAATGTTATGTCCTTTAAAATATCACTAGGCTGAGGGCTGTTTAAAGCTTGGGGGACCTTCATTCGAGATGGCAGGTGCTACTACAGAGAAGGCGTGTTTCTGGAGTCCCAATAAATGGTATTGTGTAATCAATAGAATCTGGAGCACCCCAATCCTGCCAGATCAATCCTGCCAGGCAGATACTGTCGGTGACAGGTAACCAGGCCCAATGTCATGTTGGGTTTTATAGATAGTGACTAGCACTTTAAATCACACCTGGAAGCAAACCGACAACCAATGCCACTCACAAAACAGAGGTGTTGCATGAGCATACCCAGCCTATCCATTACTGCCCATGCCACTGTGGCTAGGTGAAACTTTTGAGTGGTCTTCAAGGGAAGCTCCTTGAAGGGAAAACTGTATTGCAATAAACTGTATGGTCAAGCCACAAATTAATAGGGCTGTCTGAAGAACCTCCTGATTCAGGAGAGGACACAACTGGTGCAGTAAAAGAAGCTGTGCAAAGGTTTTTTGACCACAGCTGCCACCATCCAGAACATATTTCTTGTTTATATGTTCTAAAACAATTCTTGGTAGAAATATTTGAGATTTCAGTTCAAATTTAATTTTAATTTTTTTATATATTATGTATTTCTTTCTAGTACTTTTGAGATGTATTACAAACTGCTGTTAATTTTTCTTTTGCACAACTTTTTTTGTGATTCTAAGTAATCATATCACAGCCATGTTTGTGTGTAGTTAGGATGCTATGAAGATCACAGAGTCAGTATAATTGTAGTTTTAGTCTCTTCGGTACCAGAATTTCACCATCCAGAATACCTCAGAATTCCAGGAGTTTAAAGCAGATTTGAAAACCAGGTTAATTCATCAAACCTTTCTTCATATTTCTCAAGAATGCTTCAAGAAATCATCCATGTATCATGATTGCTAGTAACTCCAAGTTCTGTATAACTCTTTTTTTTTAAAAAAAATTGTCTCGTTTAAATATATGGTTATATTTCCTCTCACACATTAGTATCTACAGTGAAGATGAGGGACAGAAATATTACCAGCTGTAGTGAGGATTGCATGATCTTCTTTTCCATATGGCTGTACAGTGAAACCAAGTGCCAAAAATACTGCTTTTTGTTACCTTTACATTTGACAAAATGAGAGGCTTTTAATTGGTTCCTCTGGAACATTCTAAGACACAGTCTGTCCTATTGGCTGAGCTTGAAACTTATTCAATATGAGAGTTAGGCAAACACTACCCAGCAGCTAGACATAGAACACTGAGTATGCCATGGGAAGAAGAAATGACTTTCTCCACGCTCTTAGATAAGCTGGATCCACATTTTTCATTGATTGGCATATTGCTTTTGAGAACAACCAAGTGGTTAAAGAAAATTGGGGTAAGTAAAAGGTCATATAGCACTTGCTTTTGGATGGCTGCTCAAGACTCTGAATATCTGCAGAGAGAGTTAATATTCTTAAAATCAGAAACCTACAAGAGGAGAAAAACACTAGCACTCATTGAACACTTGACTCTCTGAGCAGTCTTAGGGCCTTGGTTTCACTTAGGGCCTGTTGGCAAGGACCTTCCAGCATATTTCCTTTTTTCTACCCAGTTATCCACTAATGTCACTTCTCCCAATCCTGCCCTGTTTGCTTTTCTGTCCTTTTCAGTCTTCTACTATTTTTTCCCAATATATGAAAGGTAATATTTTTTTCTACTTTATAGTTTGTGCATGTTCCTTGCCCTGACATCCATCATGGTTTTTACCAGAAATCAGGGCAAAACTAGACTGAATGCTTTCACTATTGTTAAATGCAAAAGAAATCAGAAGACACTCTTTTTATCAAATAACTACATTTGAAAAATATCAATTGAAGTAAAACGCAATGTGTGTAATCAAAATACTTCTGGTTTAATACTAAAGGTAGGCAAGTACTTAACCATAGTAGATTAAGGCTTTATAACACTTAACCATAGTAGATTAAGGCTTTATAACAGTCCAGATACAAACAAACAAAAACAGGGCTAGAAGTTTTTATTAAGGTTGAACTCAAACCTAGATTGGTTCCTTATTTTATTTTCTGTAGTTTGACCAAAGCAGCACTTGTTATATTTTCAGTATTTTTTCATCAATGAAGAAACAATATTACAATCAAGGCTAGTATGTCAAGCTATTACATAAAAACTATCAGCAAACTCCACTTCCCATGCACTGAGGATGTTACCTAGGCAGGTAAAAAAATCTGCACAACCTTAAAGAACACCTGGAGCCCAACAATTCATCCCAGAGACACAAAGATTCTTCATTATTAGAAAATTAAAATATAAAATTGAATTGAATCTTGTTGTTTGCATTTGGTTGTTGGCTTTTTTCTTTTTCAAAGAATAAGATTCTCTTCCATTTTGCAAGCTCTGCCTCTTCTAAGAATGATTCAGCAGTTTGTATAGTCACCTGACCAACATAGCCTGGTTATATGATCAATCTAGAAAAAGAAGAATAGGCAAAAGGAAAATGATTCTGATCTATTACAATTTAAGCAAATAACACATACGTAGGGTTTTTTTTAAAAGTTAAAGGATACACCCTCTTTAGTCACCATTTGCTGACATTCCCAATCATAATCTAAAAAAGAAACTGATAAGTCCGTTATTAATTATTTCTCATGCTCCATTAACATGTAAATTAAAGGGGAGTAAAGAAACGGCATGAGACTAAAAAATACAGTTAAAATATATAAATATTATAACAAAAAACAATAATATGACTCTTATAAAATAAAATGGCAAGGCAAGTAGCAATATTTTCAGCTTGTACCTTTATTATATGTTTTATACTGTATATACAAAAATAGATACCAAATCCAGAAAGCACATGAATACAGCATGGATCAATTTCTGCAGAGTTGATTATAGTTCATGTTTTTGGAGATTTATTTATTTATTTAGCATATGGAAGTTTTTGCAGTTAAGCATTTTGACAAACTCATTTGTATTACAAAGAGAAGGAAGACAAACAGAAAAACTAAGCCCCAGAACTAGTCCCTAAATGGTTATTTTTATTTAGCTTTATACTCTATGACATACAATTGACAGATACACAGTTGCTTGACTGTAAAGACTGTTGACTGCCAGGTGATTTTTTATTATTATTATTTAGTAATGTCATACAGTGCAGACCAAGTCAAAATGGAATTGCTAGCAGTAATTGCATGTCCAGAAGGACC
The DNA here is from genome assembly GCA_003457575.1 of Thermophis baileyi. Taxonomy (NCBI): domain Eukaryota; kingdom Metazoa; phylum Chordata; class Lepidosauria; order Squamata; family Dipsadidae; genus Thermophis; species Thermophis baileyi. Next base: position 2,100,628 of record QLTV01001313.1, read on the forward strand.
CCCAAGTTGTGCACCATTCTTGACTGATAAAGTACTGCCCCATCGAAGACCACAGATTATATGGCTATATCCATATATAGCAATAGCATAGCATTTAGACTTATATACCATTTCGCAGTGCTTTACAGCCCTCTCTAAGCAGTTTACAGAGTCAGCATGTTGCCCTCAACAATCTGGCTCCTCATTTTACCGACCTTGGAAGGATGGAAGGCTGAGTCAACCCTGAGCCTGGTGAGATTCGAACTGCCAAATTGAAGGCAGCCATCAGTCAGCAGAAGTAGCCTGCAGTACTGCATTCTAACCACTGTGCCACCACGGATTCATTCTGGATTCAGATATGAATCCAGCAGGGGCATAGAGATGGTAGGTATCAAAAAAAGAAAGAGATTAAAAAATACTTGAATATGATATCCAGCTGGGCAGACTAAATAGCTTGCAATACATTACCAAGTGCATCATTCTAGACTAGATTTTTTAAAAGTCTTAAAGTCAATCAAGCATAAATACAGAAAAGAAGCATCTTAAATGTAAGTGAAAATATGCCTCAAATGTGGCAAAGTTATTTATAAAACAACTGTACATGTATTTTTGTTAACTGCAGGATTGAACTTCTTTGTAATTTATGGGCATAGCAAGTTAAAGTGAGTCTGTGGAAAGATAACACTAGCAGTAGCACTTAGACTTATACATCGGCTAATAGTGCTTTACAACCTTCTCTAAGCGGTTTACTGAGTCAGCAAATTGCCCCCAACAATCTGGATCATCATTTTACTGACCTTGGAAGGCTGAGTCAACCTTGAGCCAGTCAGGACTGAACTTCTGGCTGTGGGCAGAATTACCTGCACTACTGCATTCTAACCATTGCACCACCACAGCTCCTGGATGAAAATATGGGACTCTTTGATTCCTTTACATTTTCTCCACCATTCATGGGGACTTTTTTTTGCAGAAGAAATACTATACTTTTGGCCTGCCCTGTCTCTCACTCAGAGATGCAAACAATATCTCATCAAATTCAATTGACGTTTTCAAATATTGTAATTCTTTTTGAGTTTAATGATAAATTGTTTGACAGAAAGGTCATTTTCACAGCTGAAACAGATCAAGATTGACGTCAATGATACATGAAAGGCTTTTTGTACGAAGCACAAGAAGTGATAAACTTTGCAATCTCTTACTGATAACATCTCTAACATCTTACCAGGTTGGCTTTCCAAAAATCATGAATTACAATATTTTCAGTTTTATGTGAAATGCAAAATAGATATAGTATAGGTTGCGTTTTTCCCCCCTGAGTTTTGTAATTGTCTTATGGAAAGTTTTAAAGTATCATTATACAGTATATTCTCGGTTTTCTATTTCTAATTTGCATTAGAATCTTATTTCTAATGCAAATGGGATTCTCACAAGATAATACTTTTTGTCTGATTATTAGTTTTTCATTATATCTTTGCAAAGGATATATGATGAAAAATAGACCTTTGCTATTTCTATTTTTTATCATCGAGTAGATTTTTTTAATGCTCTGGGGTGTCAAGAGACATGCAGTTTATTGCTTAGCATGTCCTAACCTAGCCCTCGTTTTAAGCTATGCATCCCCAATGGGCATACAGTACATAATGTCTTTACTCTCAAAAGTTGCACAACTCTAATGTGACTGAACCTACTTCATGCCTAAAAATATTAATGACACCCCTCAAACCAATTAGGTAGTATAACCTTAATTCATCAACAACACATATTAGAAAGATGGAAAAAATTCTAATTGATATTGGGATATAAAATACAGAACTACTTAGAGATAAGAGACATTTCAAATCACAGACATCTTTTTAAAATATAATATTAATTGCAGTTTTTAAACATTATATAGAAAAGAATTTATAACAAAAGATACTAAAACAAGTGATAGCAAATTTTAAAAATGGTAATACCGGTATATTCTACTCCAATAGATAACCTAGCTACTAGTTAAATTATAATTGACTAAACATGTAAAAAACTCCTCAAAACTAATGTGTGACATTAATATAAATAACCTAAATATATTAACATATATTTGAACAATTAAATATTAATTACACATAAATATTTGTTTATCAATGTCTTGTAAGACATGTTAAAATCTATGCCAAAGGAAATCATATTAGTTTTTTTTAACCCAATAAATCTTATAACTTCAATATTTATCAAATTTTTGAGCCACTTATTCAGTTAGACAATGAAGCAGAGTAATTATTCAATATTGCCCAAATGGCATTGGCATATTAAAAATTTATAATCTATAAATTTATAATTTATAAATCTTTTTTTAAAAGGCAAGAAACTACATCTTCACTTGACATGCTTTATAAAATTAACGTGAACCATATTGAAAGCTTTTCAGCATAGAAACTTATTTATAGAGCAGAATCCAATATAACTTGAGCTTATAGCCACAATATTGAATAATAAATAAATAAATTAACCCATGCTTGTCTACTTGTCTAATTGAAAAAACAATTACTACCAACCTGCCTTCCATTGAGGACCTGTATACTGCACGAGTCAAAAAGAGGGCTGTGAAAATATATACAGACCCCTCGCACCCTGGACATTAATTGTTTCAACTCTTACCCTCAAAACGACGCTATAGAGCACTGCACACCAAAACAGCTAGACACAAGAACAGTTTTTCCCCAAATGCCATCACTCTGCTAAACAAATCATTCCCTCAACACTGTCAAACTATTCACTAAGTCTGCATTACTATTACTATTAATCTTCTCATCGTTCATATCACCCATCTCCTCCCACTTATGACTGTATGACTGTAACTTTGTTGCTTGTATCCTTACGATTTATATTGATTGTTTCCCACTATGATTTGATTGCTTATTTGTACCCTATGACTATCATAGCTTACCTTATGTACCTTATGATTCTTGACGAATATATCTTGTCTTTTTATGTACAGTGAGAGCATATGCACAAAAGACAAATTCCTTGTGTGTCCAATCACATTTGGCCAATAAAGAATTCTATTCTATTCTATTCTATTCTATTCTATTCTATTCTATTCTATTCTATTCTATTCTATTCTATTCTATTCTATTCTATTCTAT
>QLTV01001313.1:2103807-2117762 GCA_003457575.1 Thermophis baileyi
CTGCATTACTATTACTATTCTCATCGCTCCTATCACCCTCCTCCCACTTATGACTGCATGACTGTAACTTTGTTGCTTGTATCCTTACGATTTATATGATTGTTTCCCAGTATGATTTGATTGCCTATTTGTACCCTATGACTATCATTAAGTGTTATACCTTATGATTCTTGACTTGACGAATGTATCTTGTCTTTTTATGTATACTGAGAGCATATGCACCAAAGACAAATTCCTTGTGTGTCCAATCACACTTATAAAGTATTCTATTCTATTCTATTCTATTCTATTCTATTCTATTCTATTCTATTCTATTCTATTCTATTCTATTCTATTCTATTCTATTCTATTTTCTTTTAATAACTTCAAAGTGAAATGCATTAATTTTGTATGATAACACTCTGCAGCTGCCTAATCAAAACAAATAATACCTTTGTATGTATATTAATTAATGAAATTCGTGCATGTCGTGCAGATTTTAGAATATTTACCTGATTTTAAAAACAATGTTATATAACACTCATAAAAAAATAAAGGCAAAATATGGTTACCTCAGTGGAGTATAATGATTTAATAGGATTAGATAGCTCATATTTAAATCACTTGGAGCTCTTTGTGAATGTCTTGGAGGAACCATTTAAAGTTATACCATAGAACAAATTCCATACTACTCATGGTCAGTTTTGACAAACCTGAGTAAACATAAAAGTCCCCTATCCCCAGTCCTCTCAGTGCCATCAACTATCTGCCTAAGGACATGTTCTCAATGTAGTAGCACACAGCTGTATCTTTAAAAACTGTATATAGAATTGTTGATTCCATTCTAAATGTTTTGTGTTAAGCTTTATTATACGAAAACAAGAGAGCAACAACATTAAATAATTCCTTTCCAAAAAGTACATGGATATTTTTGTGTAAAGTATCTTGAAACCTGGCAGTCATTGGTGGGGGGGGTGGGAATCCCATTTCTGACCTGGATTTTTCTGGTTTATAAAGTTCAGTTAATGTTCAATTATGAAGATTATAGACATTAAAGTTGCTTATCTCCTCTTTAACTCACATCCCTCTTGTCTTATTAATTTTATTAATAATAAAATAAATATTTATTAATATTAATATTAATTTCTTATTAATATTGTCCAGTTAGTAGGTGGACAATGGAACAAAAAAAGATTCTCACTTTTTCTCCCTTTCCCCACCTCTCTTTCTGTTCCTCATTAAGTGTTGTAGCCAAGGTGCGCTGGAAAATATAATTTTCATGTTGCAGTATTGTTTATTTCTAATGCTCAGTTGAAACAAAGGATGATAAAACTGAGACATCCATTCCTTCCTCAAAACGTTTGTTTCTTTTAAATTACAGGGAAAAGGTAAATTGATGATTGAAAGTGACAACCCCATGAGGGGTGGGGAATGATTACATCCTAGCTTGCTTTTAAAGAAATCATCAGGAAAACGAGAAGGTCCAAACTGGGGACAGTTATAGAAAATATTCTTACAGAACAGAACAGAATAACAGAGTTGGAAGGGACCTTGGAGGTCTTCTAGTCGAACCCCCTGCCTAGGCAGGAAACCCTACACCACTTCAGACAATTGGTTATCCAATATCTTCTTTAAAACTTCCAGTGTTGGAGCATTCACAACTTCTGGAGGCAAGTTGTTCCACTGATTAATTGTTCTAACTGTCAGGAAATTTCTCCTTAGTTCTAGGTTGCTTCTCTCCTTGATTCGTTTCCACCCATTGCTTCTTGTCCTGCCCTCAGGTGCTTTGGAGAATAGCTTGACTCCCTCTTCTTTGTGACAGCCCCTGAGATATCTTCTCCACACCTAATTTCTAAGCTGAGCCTGTTAGAGGATGTCTTCCAAATAACATTTTCCCCTGTCTTTATTAAATGTTCATTTATGCTGAGCTAATGTCAAGGTTAATTTGAAACTGATTTGCAATTTTCCTGTTCCAATGAAAGAGTCCTTGCCCACAGCTTTGTTTGGAAATCTAAGTTAAATCCACAGTGGATGGTGAGAGCAATCCTAAAGTTGCCTCTGTATCCCAATGTCACCTCTAGTTTAAGTGGCAGAACAGCCCAGGCAGCCAATTCCACCAAAATGTCTCAAGAGCACATTTGTAATTAGAGTGAGGGTGCAATATATCATAAGTTAATTGTATATCATTAAAAGACATTTATAGAGCTATAATATGCATATAAGAGATCAATCTAATTGTCATGCAGTTAACTCCAGTTATTTAAGCAAATAATATATTGTGGCATTTTAATTAGCAGTCCCACTTTGGAACTTGTCTTTAAAACTTCTCCTGTCATCCAGAATGGCATGTTGAACAGTCCCAGATGTGAGTTTAAAAACAGCAGCAGCTACATTTAAGCACTGCAGGTCTGGTGTTTATTCAGACATTTGGGATAGAAGGATTTGTTTTTGTTTGTATAACTGCATCATGACATGGTTTTACCATTTTTCTCAGTCATTATCAAGGAATTTTTGCTCAACAATATTAAAAAATGTTAAGCTATACCATGAAAATTCAGAGCAGGATGTCTCTCTCCATTAGTTCCTGCTTCTAGACAATGTCTATATGTTTGAGTTTAGAAAGGAAAGTGACCAATGTTTTAGATATATCAGGAAAGAAAAATATATACTAGTTTTTCTGAATTATTTCTTCTCCAATATGGAGACTGTTATTTTCAATCAAGACTTATTTTTTATTTACAGACATCCAAAAATTAGGGGAAGAATAGCTATAGAAAGGACCTCTATTTTGGTCTATTCATTTGTTCTATTTCTGTTCTGCTGAATTAGAGAAACATAATTTCTGCCCTTTTTCATTGTTTTATGTGCTCTTCTATTCTAATGCTCTTCTCAATATTTTTTTTTTGTCTTAACTAATTGCCTGCAGAAGGCATCTCTGCCTGCCTGTTTGTTTGTTTGAAAACTTTATATAGCTGCCCATTTCATGAAAAATGACTCTGGACAGCATAGAACAAAACTCAAAACAGGTAGTTAATTCTTACAATATTGATTGCTTTGGTATTTATTATTTTTAAAAAAATAAAAATGGGAACAGTAGAAGATGTGTTAATAATAATGTATCCATCTTAATAATTCACTAGTTCCCTGACAACCCCAGGCCTAATAGCCCAGCCAGATTTGAGGGACTTTTGGAAAGTCAAAAGCTATGAAACCAGCCTCACTTCAGAAGGAAGGATAATCCATAGAACAGGTGGTGCAGCAGAGAAAGGCTCATCATTTTGGCCTGCCAATTGCTCCTTGTCAACAGGACCCATAGCATGCCCTCTGTGCTTCATTTGGTGCGAGAGGCAGATCTAACTGGGGAGAGGCAGTTCCTCCAATAGTTTGACCCCATGCCATGTGGGGTTTTCAAGGTCAGAACTAGCACCTTGACTTGGATCTAGAAACAAACTGGTAGCCAATGCAACTCGTGGGTATTACTCCCTGTCCCCCATCTTCATATACTTCATATATTTTTCTCATATCAGACTGAAGATCAAGGGTTATCCATCTCCCTGCTCTTGCAAGTAAGAGTAACCAGCTCATGGTGATGCTTCCATAAGTACCTTATGAAGAAAGGGTCTTTGAATGAAAGAAATAGAAATGACAAAGATGTAGAATAATATGTGCAGGAGAAATGTAACTGTATATAATGTGTACCTGACCAGTGATTTAGAAAGCAATATTTTTGCAACATATACTGAATTATCTATATTATTAAATAAAGCAGGTACATTGATGAATATAGTGCTATTACCAGTTGGGGGTGAGATGGTGGCTGTTGAAAATAACATTAATAAAAGAATTATAAGAAACTATGTGTTTGTTATGCTGTGTTTTGAATAGGTACACTGTAATGATGGAAGTGCAACAACAGTTATTTTTGCAGTAAACATCATATAATTTTCACAGGCCTGGTGCTAAGGCTTGCAAGCAATGCCTTTGAAGAAGACTCATTAGATTTAAGTAATAGCAGAAACCTAGACATTATATCGGGAGCTGAAGAACATATCAAGTTTTACTGCCAAAGAAAAAAGAAAAAAGAAAGAAAATTCAATTTGCTTCAGAAGCTAATAAAAAAATATATAATTTTTTTTTATTAAATGAGGAGTAGGTTTATTATTTTGTGTCTGCCTTCATAAAATGCTGGGAAAAAACTAATCAAGAAAAAAAAAGATAACAGTTTTGAGACACACCGTAGCTGACCAAGATGGATGCCTCAGGGCTATGATATTCATTAGTTTACTAATATCAAATGGCAAACAAGGTTTAATTAATTTGGATTTTAAATGGCTCTGTTAACCTCTCAAAGGAGCAGGGAAAAACAAAGATTCTGCTGATGAAGCTGCAACTGACATTTTCCAGCATGATTCTCTGATCTCTATATTTGTAAATTCAGAGGAAAATACCAGCCATGCAAGGTCATTTAGCTATTACAAGGTCTGTTAATCTGACACAGAATGAATCTGTAACATTTAAGGAATTAGTTGCTAAAGAAACCAGGTACATTCTGTCCCTGAACAAACATAATTTTAGATGGTAGAAGCAAAATAGTAATAGCTGTTGTAATCAATAAGACCCATCTAAAACCTTAACCATTACACTGCATTGACTCTCATCGATATTTTCCCCCCTAGTTGTCTGCCGAGGACTGCATTGGCAGGATTGTGATGCAATGATGTATCAGTCTGGGATCGCTTTTGCAGAAATTTTGGATAGGTGAGTTTGGATAAAAGAAAAAAGTGCTGCTAAACTATTATCACATTTTTGCTCTTGGTTTTTTTTATAATAGCAATTTTTATTAAAAATTACATTAATAAAAATAAAAAATAAAAATAAAATAAAAAATAGAAAATGCAAAAAGGAAAAATAGAAAAGAAAGAAAACATAAAAATGAAGAAAAAGAAAAGCAATACATAAAGAAATGACTTCCTCATTCATCACAAGTATAAACAATTTTAGTAACTTATCACCTTCTTTTAAAATACAAATACAATGTTGTATTTTAAAATACAACAAATGATCTCTTCTTCCCATATTCCATTTTTATCTATAAACAAATCCTTAAAGCCTCATCATTTAAGCCCTGATGTCAGCAAAAGTCCATTAAGTGTTATAAGAAATACCACATACCTTTTTTAACCTTGATCAAATAAACCAACTTTATATTCCTTCCTTTTACTTCTAACTATCTTGATCTTTAGTCCCTTCAAATAATATCTTAGAATTTGATTATTATTTTTTTGTCTCTTCTCATAAAATTCTTCAAAGCTTTAAGAAGCCTCTTTTGTAAACCCAACATAGGCAAATTATCTTAATTTGCTATTTGTATATTCCTTTTAATTATTAAGATATCAGCCTGCTTCTTTTGTGTGTCCAGTATAATGTATTTTTTCATGTGATTCTTATAGCCTATGATTTTGAAATACATTTTCAAATCAATCCCAAACTTTGAGATTGAAGTAAAACTTGTTCCTCTTCCATAACAGCTTTTAAAAAGTTTTTCCACAGGAAAGATTATTTATAATTAATTCCAAAATCTTATTTCAAATTTATCTGGACTCAGTCCATTTGTAATTTTTTTAAAATCAAAGCTTGAATCACCCTTTTGCTGTTTATCAAAAAAAAATTCAGTTCTTAAACTTATAGTTAAAACATATTTCACTAAGCACTGAAGGAAACTTAACAGGTGCTCTCACACTTATCAATCCAAAGGTTCTTACTAGCTGAAATGTAGTTAGCAAGCAATTTCCAGAAGTGGTTGGAAAAGGAAGTATATATGTAAAATCCAATATCCTTTCAAAGATGCCAACTGCAGTTTGAGCAAAGATGACTTTCCCTCATCTCCCAAATCTAAATCTGTCAGAGACCACTGTATTGCAATCTCCTCACGAGAAACAATTGTTTGGACAACTTGTGGGTGATCCCAAATTCTTTCCTTGTCCAGAGAGAAATTATTGAAGAGCCATTTTACCTGCCAGCATTTCATTCCACTCCGGTCATCGGCTCCACTTTCACTGAGCCATCTTTGGTCTACCATTTCTTCCCCCAAAGTCCTCCCCTTTTCTCTTTGTTTTCTATAAAAATGTGGAAGGAATGGGTATAGAATCACATTTTCATGATTTGGTGTTTCCTACCTATTTTAATGGCACAACCTCTGAGGTCCACATGCACCCAATCAGCAAGATGAGAATTAATATGACCAGGTATAGGATAGTTCCTTCCCTTCCCTTCCAGTCTGTGGTTTTTCAGTTTGGCCAGCATGATTTATTTGCTTTGCTGAAATACAAAAGGGGGGGGGGAGGTTGGGGTTTGTTTGGTTTTTTTTGGTTTTTTTTTTTTTTTTAGAAAGGAGGCTTGAAATACAGTTTGGTTTAATGCATATTCTCCCACCAGCCAATTTGACAAGGATTATGAGACAGATAAATCACATGAAAACCTCTTACCCATTATTAGCAAAGGTTACAACTTGTATGATTCCTTTCCCACCCTCTGTCTGGTCCCTAATTACTCCATTAATGTCCCAACTTTACTCCTGTGCTCTGCTGAAAGAGAGACTATAGCTGTAAGATTTTTGTCTTCTTTTTGAATAGAATTTGAACAGATCTAGCAGAAACACAGGGTCTAGTTTTAATGAATAAATAAGGTTTGATGTCTAAAATGTCTTTCCCTCCACCATTCTCATTTGTTCAAGCAAATAACCATAAGAAAAAAACCAATACATCATTTTTGATCCTGGTTTTTGAAAATATTTTTAGCACATTTAAACTCATTTAAATCAAAGAATAAAAAATGCAAAAATGCCAAATAAAAATGAATTTATTTGGAAATGAGAATCAGGCTACAGAAAATAATAATATATCTTTAATGACAAAAATAATAATACCGTAATAAGATCTATGTCTATATGGAGGTCCAGCTTTAAACATTAGTTAAATTTCACTGCTTCAGGCAGCAATAGACTTCTTGAAATCAAGGTTTGTGCACTGATGCACATCCTCTGTTCTTCTTTTGAAGATCATTAGGACCAATATTTAATTCCCAAGGTTCCATGATAGCTGCAGCACCAGCTTGTTAAAATCTTTTTTTTTTCTATTTCTTGCTATCGTTTTGTCAATTACTTGACTAGCAAAATGTCATCTTCAAATCATGTCATTTTCAGGTAACTTTGAGTATGAACAAAATCAAGAGTTGTTGTAGCTAGTTGGTAATTTCACAGATTTCAGATTTTCCCTCATACCCTTGTTTTTGTTGGGATATAAAGTGTGGAAGTAAGAGGAAATGCCTATTCGAATCATATTTTCATATTAATTTGTACCTAAAGAAATGAGGGCAAGCAGGAACTACTGTTTTGTCACAGGATAAATAGAATCCCCCCTCCTTCAATATGCATTTGATAAAATAAAAGATATATAGTTTGGAATGTGTCAGTCCATTTAAATTTTATGAGGGTTCGTTGCATTATGTTTTTATAAGAACCCACAAACAAATGCAGTGTTCATTTTTTATTGCAATTCTTTTAATATATACATTCTGTATATATTTTTCACTTATGTGCAGCTTAACACTACTTTCCTTAAGATGTACATCCTGCAAGAAACTTTCCTCAAAGAATGTCTTTCTGTATTCATTTTCCTCTGCATTCAGCTCTCAAATCAAAAATTGCACTTAGAATTTGGAAGACAGTATCTGAGTGACAACTGTTTCAATCTACATTATGATACTAATGCAAATTACACTGTACATTCATATGATTCTTAAAAATCCAGAGCAAATAAAATTCTTGAAGCATTTCCTACAACCCTTGGTAGAAAATTACACTAGTCTGAGCCACATACATTTTGTTAGAGCACATGTTGACATATGGCAAGGCCCTATGAATTAGACTTCGGATAAACAAGATAAATCTGTTTGAAATAAATTTGAATCCTACTTCTTATCTTATCCCAATAAATAATATTTGGAGTTGACAGATTTGCCTTTTTATTTTACTTTCATTTTTTAAATGACATGCACTATCAGGAACAATTACAATATATATATGAGATGACAGACCTTTTCAGGAAATGTTCCTTTGCATTATTTAACATGTCAAGAGAAGTGAGCATCACAACACACTCTGGCTGTATGGGAGACATCACTGAAAACCCAATTTCCACAAGCACAGTACAATTTTCTGCAGGGAGCCCTCATGTACATGCAAAAATAACAACATGACCTGGAAACCTGATGGTAAGGATTCCAACTTTCATGCATAGACAACTGTGGTGTACCTATGAAGATCACAGAAGATACTTGTAGTCTTGGTATATTGAATATCTTGCCTTAACACTGCTGTAGTATCCAACCCAACCTTCAGATAACATTCATTGCAATACAAACCTGCCATTTTGTCCAACACAAAATAAGATGTGGCATCTTACTCTCCAGTCAGTTTTATCCTTATGTGCATTCAACCACCAAATTACCAAACTTGTAAAATCCAATCAATCTAAATGCAAAGGAGATGAGGGGAGGGGAGGGGAGGGGAGGGGAAGAGAGGAGAGGAGAGGAGAGGAGAGGAGGGGAGGGGAGAGAAGAGAAGAGAAGAGAAGAGAAGAGAAGAGAAGAGAAGAGAAGAGAAGAGAAGAGAAGAGAAGAGAAGAGAAGAGAAGAGAAGAGAAGAGAAGAGAAGAGAAGAGAAGAGAAGAGAAGAGAAAAGACAGTTGTCAGATAAGAACTTTAGTCCATCCCATATTTTATGAACAAATGGAAAATGAATCACAATTATATTTCACACATATTGCAAGAATTTTTTTTATTACAATGTTCTATCATGGGGAAAAACACATAGGTATTCTAATCTGCTAATCTGTATAGTTTAGAATAACTTTTAATTTTTTAAATATTAGCTTGATTTTAAGGTAGTCCAAAGAAGAAGTACAATCAGGAATACTAGCTCTATCTTATACAGTTACATTAATAGAATCTTGAAAAACTGAAAGTATTTTCCCTCTTCTTTCTTTTTACCTTACAAGAAACTAGGGAAGGTCCCTCTGAAATGTTTTCCATGCTCTCCATCCTTATGTAGGCTGAGCTATCTTTTACATACTGGTTGTCCAGTTTGTGCCTCTCCCTCCTGTCTCCCCAGTCATTCCCATATGTCATTAGGCTCTATGAAACAATTAATCCTTAGATCTGAAGATAGTGAAAATGATAAGCATTCCCTATTATGGTCCCAGAGAGCTTCCTCATGTAAATACATTATTTTGTTTGGGAGAGATGTAAATGGTTAATTACCATGTCACCTAATGGGGCAGTCTACAGTCCTCTGTTTTTAGCAATTGGCAGCTCATCAGGTCCATCCTTGGTTGAACACCAATATAGAGAGCAATACAGGTGATAACTATCCTGCAAATTGTCATAGTGACAAGCCTGACTGTCACCTTCTGATCTTTTCTCCTGTTGTCTGAAAATAATCTAAGGGTCCCAATGGAGGTTTCTTGCCTTAAGTTACCCTTTTCACTTTCAATTTGTCATTATATCTCTCCCAGTGACAATTTTCCTTCCATGTGAACCAGATCTTCTAGTTATTTTTAACACCTTACCCTCCAACCAATTTGCTTTTTATATAGGTTTGCCAAGGCCACAGAATGTCTACTCACTAGATGGGAAATGACATCTCAGAGGGTATTGGCATGTAGGTTGTTGGCCTGTCTGGGAATAATTGAAGCACACAAACTTTTGACATTCAGAATAATAAGGAGATTAAGGAGTCTATCACAGCAAAAAATATCAGATAGATTAGCAGTTTGGAACTAAATCAGTCCCAAAATGAGAGACAGGAGAGGGGAATATAAATCAGAATTCCTAAATCTAGTACCGAATCATGGGATTTCTCTTAAGTGCACCAGATAAAAATCTAATAGGTCTCCTCTTATATCTCAACAGGTTTGTTTCATAACTCATTTAAACATCTTATATTTATTATTTATTTGTGTTCATGTCCATCTGTCCATATAATAGGACTCTCTTTTGATAACTATTTCTTTAAGCCTAGCAAAGAAGGTTTGCCAGTAATCAGTTGGGGAATCTAGACCAGGGCAAGATTCAAATTTTTCATCACATTTTCTACTCTTTTCTTACTACTTTCCTCTTCTACCAGCACCTTTTCTTTAGTCTGAGACTGAAAGAGGCTAATTTGAATAATGAGAAAACAAATAAGAGACTGATGTTTAACATAATTTTCAATAGATGCAGTCTGCATTTTCTCATTATTGTACATTACGTGCTTTCATCCTGACACTTCACAATTCCTCAAATCCTAAGAGACATGAGCAATGAAATGAAGCAATGTCTGGTGAAATGGTTTTGAACAAGGAGAGGGAAACTGTAACTTGAGCTCAAGGCAATTTGTGTGGTGGAAAGCACAGAAGCATTACCCCATTTTCTGGAAGCACCAGGATTTACATGAAAGGCAGACAGAAATCCCATTCAAAGACATTAGACAGTCAATCATCATTAAGAAATTCATATTTTAAATGTTTCAATGAATCTGCATACAATAGTTTCAACTCTATGTTTTTAAGATGACAACTTCCTTACACTCTCTGAACCTCTGACAATTCCTTCTTATAATTTTAAGTAGTTTTTTTTTAAGCAGTCCATTAAGCTGGTGACTATAGGTTGCATGCACCTGTGCACAGAATCCATGGAATCTGAAGAAAGCAATTCAACTATCCAATCAGATGGATCCTTAATTGTGAATCACCTCCATCCAGAGCTTGGGCCATGCATTTCTTCTATATTTAATCTTTTTCATGGGTTTTGTTTTACAGCTGTGTTTTCCCCTTTTTCCCAGAGATCTCATTGGAAGTAGGAGCTGTTGGTGCATCTTTGTTGTGTCTTTGCAAATTCAATGAAATAGATTTTTTTAAAAAGTTTTCTAATGATATTATTGCAAGGGCATTCATCATTACACCATGAAAATGATTATTCATAACACATGGAACTTGCAAATGTTGAAACACTTGAAGCTTCTGTTCTTGATTCCAGGCATTCCATGTCCCCTGCTACTGATTTTTTACACATCCTGCCTAACAGCTTGTCTAAATTCTGTCCACATTGAACATACACAATTTGTTTGGAGAAGGAAAGAGGAAGATCAGAGAAATTGTTCCTTAAATTTCTACATGCTTAATCAAAGTACACTTCTGTCTTGTACATGGTCGATGTTATTTTTGTTATATAATAACTAGTCCTGAGAGAATTATGATTCTCTTGGGTAGAAAGGTAGGAGGAGGAGGAGGATGGTGATAAATAATGACACAATGGAGGCAGCAGCAAATGTTGCTATGTGATGTTTTCCTATTCAGAATATCCCTTTCTTTTGCCCTCCCTCCTACTGTTTTCCATTTACCCCACACAACAGGCAGATCACAGTACCATGCCCATTGAACTATTTTAAGACCTGATTCACCACCCCTAGTATTTTTCTAAACATGTTATACTTCTTGAAACCTTGGGCTTTCTCATGCTTACTTATGAGCAATTTAAGGGCACAAAAAAGACAAAAATGGAATGGAGAGCAATGATATGATAGATACTTCTTGCAACTGCATGTAACTGCTTTGACTATGTGACTGCCTACAAATTTCATGCATGGCTAGAATAGCATTGTGGTATTGCTGTTAATATGTACCTGATATATGATGTATAAGGTACTGCTGGATTGAGTACTTATTACATTTAACACTCATAGAAGAACTCTAGAGTTTATTTCCCTTCCTTCCAAAGAGATAACCTACTCCTGATTTTCAGAGAGCAATTAGGAAGGGGATTTCAAGTATGTGGCTCATTTCAACCCCCCAAAAAATGATGACCTATATTTTGCTCTTCTGAACATGAGTAATTTCTACTTAACTGAAACCATAGTGATACAATACTGTTTTGTTTTATGTATTAGCTCTGTCTTTTCTGAGGTTCTTTGAACTGCTTAAAAATAAACATTGAAAGGTCCATATGAAGTATATATTCTATTTCAGATATGTGAGCGTAAATATTTTGTCAAAAAAAGTTGAAAATAAAATCTGAATTTGCATAAGATGTCTATATTAAATTGTATCCAACAATGCACCTTCAAAAATAATTAAATATATTAAATATATTTCATCGTATTGCAAAACTGGGACCAATGACTTTGTTTCTTACTCAGAATAGGCCTTCCTTTCATTTCGCATGAAATCCTACAGCGACAATTAAGCAATTAAGTGCCACAAAGATGCATCAGCCTGAGTTCATGAGAATGAATTTAGATATACAGTAGCTGAATTTATCCAGCTTCTAGGATGTCCCCCAGCAAACTCTTTCACAGGTTTGTTAGATGGTTAGATATTAAATTTTGTTGAGCTTAATGCTTTTCGCTTCCCAGCCAAGCTTTTAAAATGCAGTCACAAAAAAGCTAAATGGCATTAATTGTAATGCACATTTTCACTTTCAAAGCACAAGAATGGATGATCTAATTAAAAAGTCTTTTCTTGTGTTACTTTAACCAAGAGAAAATGCCACAAAAAATAAATGGGTAGCTCACCAGTAAATAATTTCATAAGAGTTTTTTCCATTCCAGAATAGAAATAAGATTACTGTTGGGGTATCAAAAATTTACAGGAAATATGTGCATTTCTCATATTAATATTTTATTCTTCACCATGAAAGTGTATGAGAAAACTGAACACTTCGTTCTGACAGATTTCTTGAAAGCATCCAAAGCTAGTTTTGTCAATATTAGTACTAGGTCCTTAATATATTGCAGTTAATAAAGCAAACCAACAAACCAGAATCTGCACTCAATCATTGGATAATGTCTTAATCAAAGATTACTATAAAACTCTGCATTTACAGTGGCTAGGAATGATAACAAACAGTGGTAATTGATGATATGCAGGAAAGACCTTTAAAGTACAGCATGATAGCAAATGTCCATGAGTGTATTCTGAACTAGTTGAAATATCAAACAGATCATGTGCTGGATTACTGTGTTGGATTTACACACATGGATTACATACTGTATCATTTCTAGTGTGCCTAAAGAATGGGTTTGGCAGCATCATGCATCTGGGTATGCAATTTCTTATCTATTCAGGAGCATTGACGAATGTATCTTGTCTTTTTATGTATACTGAGAGCATATGCACCAAAGACAAATTCCTTGTGTGTCCAATCACACTCGGCCAATAAAGAATTCTATTCTATTCTATTCTATTGCTAAAGGCATATGTTTTAGGATCAAGTTCCCTGTCAGTATCATCAGAATCCAGTATAATGGATTCCACTGCCAACTGAAAGAAAAAGAAAACATCACATTGGGGCTAATATTATTTCTCTCTCTTTCGTCTAACAAGAGATGAAAATATTCTGCAGTTGAATTTAGGACAACAATATATGTTGCTGATCTCCAAATTCCAACCTTATCGTGCTTAGCTATATTATGTATTCTCTGAGGATCTCATACAATGGAATAGACAAAGTCAAACAATGATGTTGTATATGTTCACATAAATCAGAAATGCCTATCAGCAGAGCAAAAGTAAACAATCATGGAAGAAATAAAAATCAAAATATTTGTTACCAAGGAATTGTGATAAAGTCAAATACATGTTTAAACTCTCGGGCTACTATATTTGGGTGAAAATTTGGAGTTTTGGGGGAGTGAAAAAAATCCAAATAACCACAAGATGGCAACAATATATATATATTGTTCTCAGGCTCGCAGGCTCGGGACGCTCATCCTCCACCTGCCCTCCCTGCATCCTTCAGACAGGTCTAATAATCCTTCAGACAGGTGGAGGATGAGCGTCCCGAGCCTGCGAGCGAGCGAGCGAAGGATGCGTGGCCGGGAGGCAGAGCCTCGGCCCGGCGCTCTCTACCGGGAGCTGACTGCAGGGCTCTGCAACATCAGT
>QLTV01001313.1:2131069-2149859 GCA_003457575.1 Thermophis baileyi
GCCTCAGTTCAGACGAATCTGTTCCTTCTACTGTAACACCAGTTAAAGGGAAAAGAGGCAAAAAAATGGAGGAAAAGATTTACAGATGCGATTAGGAAAACACAAGTAAGGGAAGTTGCCTGTTTCTCCCATGGCCAGTTCTATGTGGCATGCTCCAGAGTCAGTTCACCTGACAGCCTGGTCATCCTCCAGCCAGAGAGCAAAACCAGGAATGTTGTTTACAGGGAGGTCCTGAGCAATTCATCTGAGGGACGAATTTAAAGTCTATGCTATGCAAATAATGTCTTCATCTGTAACAGAAATTTAGCTTACCATCTCTAACGAAATAATACAGTCCCTTTTTTAACTACTCATTAATTTTCAAGCTTTAAGTGTCAATTTATCAAGCCCCATCACATAGTTTTGTAGTGAAGCACGGGTATCAGCTAGTCTAATATATATCCCAAAGTTTTCCTAGCATTGTTTTATGAAGAGAACGTCTATTTGATTAAAAAAAAAAAAGTCTGCTTGAACATCATCTCAACATAACAAATGCTGAAAGCCACATCATAGGATCACAAGGCATCTGAAGCTTTAATCATGCATTCATATGAATACAAAATGTGGGAAGAACATGGATGAGGTGGTATCTGTTAGCCCTCCCCAACATCCTATGTTCTCAGATAAAGTGTGTTCAACTATACATTTTTTTAAAATGATCCATATAAAGTGGAATCCTAGAACAGCATCTGTTTTAAATTTCCATTCACTTTAAGAATATTGGGGTTGATCCAAAGGGAACAATGTACTATGCATTTCTTATACTTCAGAGGACTCCGGTTCTTTTGCTAATAAAGCCCTAATGGTACCATTAGATGCTATTCCTCATCTCCACACTTCAATCTCTACACTGTTTGGTCTTGCAAGAACCAATGAAATCTTATCAGAGGTAAGATCCATGGGAAAAAATGGAACCTGGTTCCTTTACATTGGGTCTTAGTCTCATTATCTATAGTTGTTTCAGTCCATATTACATCTCAAACTGAGTAGCAATGGAAAATGCTATTGAGTGTCAAAACCATTATTATAATTTCTTGGTCATTTTATTTACTGTAAGGAACAGCTTCTGCGAAAATAGGAAGGACTCTATGAAAAATAAATCTCTGTGAAATTATAGTACTTATTTTGCACTATTACTTTGCTATAAATAAAAAAGAAATTGAAATGCTCTCAAAGTAAGTAATAAGAAAGAAAGTTGAACTTCTCAGTGTATGGTTCATATTTTCAATAATATATAGAACAAAGATTGCACTGGGCTGCCATAACTATTACTTGTATCATGAACTTTATTGATGACATTTATAAGCAGGAGCTGATAAATATTATATTCTTTGCATAAAAGATGGGAAAGAAATGTGCTTGTTTATTAACAATATTCTGTACAAAATATTCAAAAAAATTACTAGTGGACATCTCCAGTCACTAGATTCTTGACATTTACTGTACTTAATGTCTTTGCAGAAATCAAATCATTGCTTCTAAACATTTGAATCTATTTCACATTGAAGTAATGGAATAAATCATAGCTGTGTAATCATCATAGCCCAAATCTGTATGTGTGAAAGAAAACACACCATATATACGGTCTGATATGAATTGGTTCAAGGTTCTTTTTGATGTCTAGAATTTGGAGACAGATGGTAGAAAATAGACTTTCAGAAAATAGGAATGAGAGAAGAATTTGGTATGCTGCAGAGAAAAAGAGAGCTTTTCTACTCATTTTAGCTCTGACCCTTTTATCATTTGATCAGCAACTCTTATTGTCATTATTTGACTGAACCAAATTGTTACACTTCTGACTTAGAGATTATGAAACTGTATTGTAGGGAATGAGAAAGTTTTCAAAAAGCAAATAATAATGTATTATATTGTCCTATTCTTAGAGTGCTTCAGTGAATGAGACTGATACAGAGAGAAGATAAGAGCCAAAAAACATGGGCACCCACCCCATATCCCAGGTGCCTGTTTGAAAACAGTGAAAAAGAATTATTTCAATAGAGATTGTCTGAACAGCATTGTAAGTAAAATGCCCCTCTCTTTTCTCCCAAGGGAACCCCAAAAAAATCACTGCTGTTTTTAAATCAATATGCAGATAAGAATCATCTTGAAAAGGAAGGCAGCCACACATAACATAAAACAATCATCATATGCTGCCACTTTCTTCACCTCAGGCAGGAAGGAACAGAATAGGTACTCTTGCTTAGAATATTTTCTAATATAATTGTCTGCCACAGTCCTGCAAGGTAGGAATAATTAAGAAACACAGATGTTTGTTAAGTTTTCAAACCTTATAGTGAAACAGGTGTTCTCAAAACACTAAGAACATTAAAAGTCAAAACATACAATATAGAGGTAGTCCTTGCTTACGACTACAATTGTGACAGGAAACTCAGTCAGCAGACTTGTGACATTACTTCCCATTCGGTTGTTAAGTGAGTCACCACAGCCATTAAACAAGACATCACTTGACCGCAACTTATGATTTTGCTTCTGCATTGTCCATTAATAGCAATAGCACTTAGATGTATATACCCACTCCATAGTGCTTTACAGTATTCTGAGCAGTTTACAAATGTCAGCATATTGCCTCCAACAATCTGGGTCCTCGTTTTACTTGGAAGGATGGAAGGCTGAGTCAACCTTGAGTTGGTCAGAATCGAACTCATGGCAGTGGCCAGAGTTAGCCTGTAATACTGCATTCTAACCACGGCTCTGTAACTTTGTCTGAAAGGTACTTTTTTCAAAAGGCAACTGGACTTGCTTTGTTTTTTCCTTGAAGATGTTTCAATTCTCATCCAAGAAGCTTCATCGGTTCTAGTACAGTTTCACTTATATGCCTTCAGAACATCATAATTATCAACATAATTTCAAACAGTTGCGAAACGATGTAGTCAGTAAGTAATGATTATCAATTATCAAATATCAATTTGCCAGGCCTTTTTTTAAAAACATTGCTCCTTTCCTCTTGCACTGAAATCATTTCTCTTGTATTGATAGAAGTAAACAATAAAATATAAGCAAATTATATAATAATACAATACAATAACGATAAGTAATACAATAATGGTATTAGTCATAGAAAAGTAATAGTAGTAGCAATATTCATAAATTATGTAAGTAAATAACTATTCTGCACATTAAACCCCTCTTAGCATCCTAAAATAAAGCCTTAAAGTACATTAAATTCACAATAAAACAAAGGGGGGGGGAACCATATACTTAACCATAACAAGTGAAAAACAAAATTGAAGAGAGATTTTAGAGGCCATTAAAATAGTGCAGCTTTACTCTATGCCTAAAATTCGGGTAAGATTGCGATAAAATGACCTCCTTCTGCTGTTCCAAATTTTATAGTACTGTCCTCTGCTGTCAGAGGAGATGGCTTATCTCTTGTATCTACAATCTAGCCCTTCTTGATGGTAAGATATACACAGAGCTTCTGTCAAAGAACATATTTTATGGGTAGGCTTACACAAGACGAGAAACTCAGATAAATCAGTGATCAATGAATTCAGAAACAAGTTAGAAGACAGTGAAGATATGTATGATCTTTAAAGTGCACACTAGCCTACCATACATCTACTGTCACATTGTACTGAGTTTTCAAATACAGAGTAAGGCTTTTTTTGTTGATTGATTGATTGATTGATTGTACTGCATACAAGGCCAGGGAGGAAAGAAAGTTATGCACACAGTAGAATTCCTGGTAGCTGACAGTCGCTAGTCCATTTGTTGCACTGGTGCGCCACAAGAGGGTGAACTAGATTCACACCTGCAGCATTCTCAGAGGAAGTCGGCTCATCCAGACTTTCCTCCACCACTCCTCTGCTGATTGTCTCCAGGCAGATCCAGCACCGGTTCCAATGCAGCTAGCAGTTTCCCACCACTGAAATGGCAATACCTATCTATCTACTCACAAACAATGCTTTTGAACTGCTTAGGTGGGTAGGAGTTAGGAACAAGAGATGTGAGCTCACCCTGACCTGTGGAGCTGGACTCAAACCACCAAAGTGCTAGAAATTGCCCAGCATATCCAAAGTCATTAAGCTTTGTGCCACCGCATCCCTTAGTAAGGCTGCAGTTGGTTTACTAACTGAAGATCGGTAAAGACTTCCCCGGCTATAGATAAAAATGCTCTTTCAAAAGAAATGAAGCATCATCAACAGCAGCTTCATCTAGAATAGGTTGTTTCTGGTTATCTTTTTTTTTAACCTACCAACAATTTTTTCATATTGTGTTAATTAAGTCTAAGTGTTTTTAAGCACATCTTCACCTTCCCTGCATTTGTTTCACATAAACATTCAAAGAGATCTCTCTGGCAGCAGTTGAGACTAGAAATGAATAATCAAGGAATACATTTCTCTCAGCCATAATTACTAAGCAGTATTGGGGAAAGAAAGTTAAGGTGATGGAAAGAATTCCAACTAGTACCCGTGTTTCCCCGAAAATAAGATCCTGTCTTATATTTTTTTGAACCCTGAAATAAGCGCTTGGCCTTATTGTCATGCACTCAAAAGCCCGATTGGGCTTATTATCAGGGGATGTTTTATTTTGGGGAAAACAGGGTACTTGCTTTCAAATGTATACCTTATGCCAGATCTGGGCATTTTACAACCACTGGACCACATCTGGTTCTTTGGCTGTCCCTGTCCAGCCTGCGTGAAGTCAATTGGAAATTAGAAATCAAATGTAAATAAGTGTATGCAATGCACACAATACAACTGATTGCTTCTATTTGATGGCAACTGCTATTACTTTTTTCAGTTTACGTACATGTGTGTATGTGTACACACCTTCACAGCCCTATTGGTTTGGTTCTCTACAACAGTCCCAGTTCCTCATGTGGCCCCTTGAGGGATATTAATTGCTCACTCCTTCCTTATACAATTCAAAGTAGTTGGCTTCCTGTTTGTTTTCTTGTAAATTGATGGCTAGTGGAGAAGAAGTTGTCTAGAGAAAACAGCCTGGCCTGTTGCTGGTTATTCTTTACACAATGGCTGCTAGCCTTCTTATCAATGGGAAAATCCATTCTCAGAAGTTCAACATGTTTACAGCTTCCTTGCAATGAGTTGTAAGACTGATTGTTGTTCACAGTTTCTTAATATAATATACTAAAGATAACTTTTAAAAAATATGCACTATATTTCTTTTAGAATTCTTGCAATGAATAAACACAAGATTATTTCTATGTCTATTTTGTTCCAATTATTTTTAAAGATATAAGATCTATCAGTGATTGAAGGTCCATGGATAAATTGTTGCCCTCAATTGTTGTTCCAGATATCCTCCTATTGGGTCTTAATGCTAATTGTAAAAGTATTCAAAACTTTTACAAGTTTTTTTTACAACTTTTACAACTTCCAACTTATATATTTCAGTTGGAAGAAACAGTCCAGGGCAAAATATATGTTTATTTTGAAAAGGATAGCTCACTGCTGAACATTCCTCCAATAATTTTTATTTTCAATATTTTGTGCATCTATAGATCATTACCTTTTTAGGCATCAGTTTGAAACATCTCTTTGTCATTTCCTCTTGTCTCTCTTTTTTGTTGATTGTCTCATGTTGCTTACCTTTTATTTCTGTCCTTATAAGGATAATGAAGTTTAAATTATCACATAATATACTAAACAGATTAAAGTCCAGCTCATCAGGCTGTTAACAAATAAATATATGATTCAATCTAATTATTTCTACATTTTCTTTTCTTAAAATAGAGAAATCACACTAAAAGTGTTTTTTTAGGTCTAGCTGCATGCAAAATAAAACAGCATAATCCCATAAATGTGGGTTCAGAATTTCATTTTGTAGTAATTCTGCACAGGGAGACTTCATTTAGCTATTCAGCATACCGATACACCCCTTGGAATATGTATAGTCATAAAAGTCCCCTGTCCAAGAGAAATTTGCAAAGGGATCAAAAGATTATACTAATATCTTAATTAAATGTAGAGAGCAAAATTATTTATTGCAGCTTTTAAAAGATTCTAGGTTACTAATACTGGCCAAAAGTTGTTGCCTATTTTTTTTTCCTTCTGTCTACTACTTGCTGGAATGATCATACAAAACATGCAGCTACTTACCTGCAAGTAGACAGACCTCTTTGTAGGAGGTTAACAAGTTATTTGTGTGCTAGATATGTGGTCAGCTTTCATGATGATAATAAGAGGTGTGTGTGTATGTTTGCATGTCTTAGTGTCAATTAGTGGTAACAAGAATACATACACAATGACACCAAGTATTGGTAATTTAATTTTTAAAACAAAGAGAGAAAAATTGTTTGTTAAAACCAATACAAATGATCATCCTACGTATTCCAAGGCAAATTCCCATTAAAAGCATCTAATAATGCTCACTCTAATTATTGTTTTACTCAGCAAGCCTTTTATGTGTTTACTTATTTTCTAGTGTAATGATTGCCATATTAGGAAAGGGAGATTTAATTGGAAGAAATCTAGCAAAGCAGGAAACTTGATTTCCTTGAGGTGGGAGGTTTAGAATTCCCTACATGTGTATATTCATCTTAAAAACCAATAAAGCACAAACATGTCTAATTACTGCAAAATATTCTGCTAAATCTGAAGTCAAATTAGATTTTGTTTAAGTATCAAATGGAAACTTTAATGTCTGCCAAAATCAATATGTTACCCATGGGTCCAGAGAAATTTCACTTACATGCTTCATCATACATTATAATGAAGGTGTCTAATAACATTAACATCATCCTGAATGCATTTCCTCCATAATTTACTCCCATCTTCCCTATACCGAAGAGATCTAGATATAATTGAAGTGATATAATGTATAGCCACTTTTCCAAAGTGCTACTCTGAATATGGGCAGTGGTAAACATCAGCCTAAAATATTCTAATGCGCTAAATATATACTCATAAAGAACCTTTAGAACACATTTGCTTTTCAAAAGAAATTAGAAGTATTACTGTTAGGAATAAAGAATCTGAAAGGTTGAGAGTTCAATCTAGATAGCAGCAGATGTTTCTTTCCTAGTGCACAAAGAAAAAATATCTGCTGAAACTCCACATGGCATCAGGAAGGGCATCTGGCCAGTAAAGGCTCAGCTCCATTCAGTTGCCCTGAATTAACAGAATACAAGGTCATAAAAGGGAATGTTTTTTTTTTTAATCTAAAGCACTGAAAATTTTATTGTGGCTGTAAGTATGGTGTCTGGGAATTCTGAGAGTTTTCGTCTCTACACATACCAGGTTACAGAAAGCTGAACTGTATTCTTACTAGATAGGCGAATGCACAAAAAGTTGATGCAAGGAGACACTTCCATCATCCTAAAGTGAGATAGGTATAAGCAAATACATATTTTAACATGATACAATAAAATGTCCCTAAGGATTATATTAATGTTGGACTTTTTTTCCCCTTTAGGATACTAGTAATGGACAAAGAAATTGCCTCATGTGTGATTTGTGCATATTTTCCTACAAATATAATGAAAGAGAAGAGGTATTTGAAATTTTTGGAAAGAAGAAGGGACTTTCTGCTTGCACAAAACAAGAATGATCAATGGTTGCATGTGCATATCCTGTCTTTCCAGTGCTATTCAGCTCCCCTACCTTCCACCACTTCAAGTTAATTCCATGAAAAGATAGGATGAGTATCTTCTCCTACTCCTACTCCTAATACCTTCAATAATTGTGCTATTTGTCCTATTATGCAAGAGTCCTGTTCTTGAGAAATTGTTAGAGAATTTCTTATTCTCTAGAAACACAACCCCCCCGGAAGGATTACATCAGAGGTGGGTTTCAGCAGGTTCTGACCAGTTCTGGAGAACCGGTAGCGGAAATTTTGAGTAGTTCAGAGAACCGGTAGCAGAAATTTTGAGTAGTTCGGAGAACCGGTAAATACCACCTCTGACTGACCCTGCCCCCATCTATTCTCTGCCTCCCGAGTCCCAGCTGATCGGGAGGAAATGGGGATTTTGCAGTAACCTTCCCCTGGAGTGGTGAGGGAATGGAGATTTTGCAGTATCCTTCCCCTGCCACACCCACCAAGCCACACCACGCCCACCAAGCCATGCCCACAGAACCGGTAGTAAAAAAAATTGAATCCCACCACTGGATTACATGCAGTTTCTCTGTGCCCAAATATTATTGAGAAATTCAAAAGGCTATTTATAATAAATTGCAGAACTATTTTAAAGATCCGGTTGTTCTTCTCTCTCCCCAGGTATTGACTCTTGAATATAGTGAGACTACCATATTTGAGTTTCATATTATGAAGGTAAATTTTCTCTGCTGCTTGTATGTATCAGAAAACACGTAGACTTTGCAGTATGGCTGGAGTTTTTGTTGTCTCCAAATATCTAACATCACCTAGCTTCTTGTGGACTTTATCCACCTCTATCTAACAGAACAAAAATATGTGATTGGCAGATGGTATTTCCACCACCTGTTGAACATAGAGAATAGGAATGGAAAAAGCAGACTTTTCTACAACAGATATGAACATACTTTCATTCTACTGGATACCATCTAGAAGAAAGTCAATTAAACCTGACAATGAAGATAGCAAAAACTATGCAACATTAGTTTCCTTCTGGTTCACAGATAGGAGAGGACCTTAGTTAAACTATGGTGAAAAGTTTCTTCAGTGAAGAAACAAACAAAAAAATCCATTTAATTACTGTATATTTTTCAGGAACTTTATACCACAATGGAAATTTTATGACAGAAAATACTAAAACGTTTCATAGGTAAACTAAAAATAGTTTTTAAATAAAATAATGAGGAAAATAAACATAGGAAAGCTGATATCTCAATGATCTATGGACAATTCTTGAATATGGCTTTGATTTAGTCTTTCAGAATCCCAGTAAGGCAAAGAATGAATAATATAGTTACAATGTGATTGCATTAGACTGGACAGAAATGTCTGAAACACAGTGTGTAGTCAACTAATTTCAGTTTAAGCATATTGCCAAGGAGTTTCTTGGCCAGAGGGTTGAACCCTGTGGTTAATATTCTCTTTTTTGCCATTCTGGTGGGCATCAATCGTGTTCTTATAGCAGTGGGCAAAGAAGCTGTGAATTGTACTACAGTAGGTCAATTTCAAACAAAACAGAAAGCAAACTTATAGTGATTGTGAAACATATTCCGTATTTGAATTTAATTGTATTCTTAACATTCCTAATGTTGTAGATATTGCATTGTTTCTAACATTCTGATACATATGGCAGTAGTAAATTCTTATTCACAGAAATGGGACCAGGAGATTTAGAGAACTGAAAAATTACATGAACTTCCCCTTCTTATTTTTACTCCTACTGTTTGCCATATGTTCAGAGACGCCGAGGAGGCAATTCTCATCAATTAAGGATCACAAAAGCAGCAGGATAAAATCAAGTAGCCAGTGAGATTTGGCAATGTCCTAAATTAAAGTAAGGATATGAACTAGGGCATGATCTACTGTATGTGATAGAATAATCTGATTTGCTAAGCAAAGTAAAGGTATTAGGAATCCAAATCCGGTACTTCTTTAGATAATACTTCTTGCTTTCAATTGGAAAGAGCAATATTTTCATTCCATTTCTTAGTACTTTTAAAATATTGAAAGGATATTATTTTAGGATTTTTTTTTCTTAGGAGAGTCATGTCATATTTTTCATCTTAATTCTACTTCATAAATATTCCTGCTTACTGAAATATGCTTTCTTATCTAAGTGTCAGTAATATCATTCCTGCATATCATTCTGGAAAGCTGCTACTGTACATTATGTACTTCTTGACACGACAGCTAAGATTCAGCAATTTTATCAACCACACCTCAAAATAGGGACTTTATTTCTCAGAATTACATTACATACCCCCTTTATCAATAAACTAATGCTTAGAATGTGTGGAGTGATTCCTAGTCAATTCTCTAATACAGCATGCTGGGTAGATAGATAAAGATGTATGAGTAATCCTTTCTTTTGCTCTCCTCACTGCTAGCACCAATCATATTATGAGTCATATAAATAAAGCAAAGTTATATGGGGGTCTGATGGGGACAATGGGAGGAAAAGTTGGATATTTCACCTTAGGTTCAGGTCCCTTCTAGAGGAGAATTCAATAGCTTGTAAATCCCAAAGTTGCTTTTTAAAGAGGCAACTGGACTTTCTTTGTTTTTCCTTGATGACGTTTCACTTCTCAGCCAAGAAGCTTCTTCAGTTCTGATTGAATGGTGGGGAATGGAAGGATTTATATTCCTTGTAGTCATGGCCATTGTTGTCATGTGAGAATCTTTACTTGCATATAAATAGCAGTGCTGTGAGCTTCCAGTCTATTGGCCACTGTGTTGTTCTCCAGTTTTGCAGGCATAGTTTGGTTAGAATCTTCTTCTATTATTTGCCATATCTCTGAGGATATTCTATCACATCCTAAACCCTTCTGGCTTGGTAATGACAAGAATACTGTAACTACATCTTCTAGTGCTTTTACTGTAAGTAGGGAATATCTTCTAAGGTATTTTTGATGTTGAAATCTCCACTGTTCAATATTACTGTATATTCCTTCCACCTTCGTTTGATGTTCTTGAATAAGTTATTATCTGTCCATTGGTATCCTTTAGTATACCAATTCAAGGTTGGAACCTCCTTCTGAATTCAGAGATATTTTGGATTACTGAGCCAAGGTGGCGCAGTGGTTAGAGTGCAGCACTGCAGGCTACTTCAGCTGACTGCTAGCTGCAGTTCGGCGGTTCAAATCTCACCAGCTCAAGGTTGACTCAGCCTTCCATCCTTCTGAGGTGGGTAAAATGAGGACCCAGATTGTTGGGGGCAATATGCTAACTCTGTAAACCGCTTAGAGAGGGCTGTAAAGCACCATGAAGCGGTATATAAGTCTAAGTGCTATTGCTATTACTTCCGTTGGTTTTCCATGTCTGTTTTCATTTTCGATGTCTTTACAGATGTTGTTGTAATATTGCTTCTTGTCTCTTCTAACAGCTCTCTGAAACATTTCCTTAAGTTCCTTCATGAGATTTCTTTTCTTTTCTTTTCTTTTCTTTTCTTTCTTTTTTCGCTTTGGCTTCTCTTCTTCATAGTTTCCATGGTTTGTTCTGGCATCCAGTTTGCTTTTTTCTTTGTTTTCATTTTTGGCAGTCTCTTTTCACATTCATTCTTAATAACTTCTTTAAATTCATTCTATATTTTTTTTTCTTATTTTTTGCCAATGAGGTTCCAGAATTCAAAATAGTTCCTGATGTTCTCCTTGAAAATGGTTGGTATATGTGACTTGGCAAACTGAAGATGGCTCTGTGAAAGCAGAACTAATGGCTGTGACAAAGTTCAAGGTAAGTAGACTAGTTCTTTGGAAGGTCTCTGGATAAGGAGAACAGACCAAACCACCCACATGTGGTCTGGATGGCTGGTGCTTATAAGGAGACCACAAAATATTTGTTTCCTACAGTTTTTGAGCACCGGGAAATGATGGAATTAGCAATCTTGTTCATATCACAGCAAAAACTTTTAAAGGACACTAAGCTCACAAAGCTCACATTCTAATTACTTTCAGAGATAACTCACTAACTACTTTTAAGGTATTAGAGGGTTTTGGAATGATAGGTTTAAAAACACCAGGTGACTCTGCTTTCAGTCTTGAATGAAAGAAAAATTTAAATAGAAGCTTAAGAATTTAGAGAATCAGAAATAAATAACAAAAAGGTAAATAAGAATTTGATCTCAGAAAGTTATAAATGACTAAGGGTCCAGATAAAATTAGAGTATTGAAGTTTTAACAATAAGACATTTTCTGCATTTATGTGATCTAAAGCAGGAAAGAAAATATGGCTTAGTTGAATGACAGTACTACAGTTCCAAGAATTAATTTAATCAATATTTCCATTCAGGCATTATGTTATCTACAGCCCTTATCACATGACCCTATTTAGCATGGATGTCTTCAGAACAGAAGCCTTTGTGTTTTCAGTTGTACGCATCTTGACTTCTCTGTGAGCCAGGATTCTGCATTATCTGAGTTCTGGTTCACATGGAAGCCAGATCATAGGAGATCATAGGAGATCATATGCTGAGATCATAGGAGACCAATGCAGCAGTGGTGGGTTGCTACTGGTTCGCACCGGTTCAGGCGAACCAGTAGCGGCGGCGGCAGGAGGCTCCGCCCACCCACCCGGACGTCATCAAAAACGCTCTACGCATGCACAGAAATGTGCGCGCACAAAGCGCGCATGCGCCCCCACACACTCCCGTTCCTGAACCGGTAGCAAAGGTAAGTGAAACCCACTACTGGACCAATGCTATATGAACAACATTAGGTTTTATTCAGAGTATTCACAAGGTAAAAACTTTAGATAACATAATAGCTAAACAAAAAATGTTAGATATTTAAGTCTAGACAAAAAACTTAGATATGTGGGCTATTTATTCTCTGCTTGTACATCCAAAGGATGTTATAGTCATTCCTGCATGATTTCTGAAGTTTTGCCTTTAAGTGACACATAATTGATAAGATGCACAAAAAAGACCTTTGGAAACATCCACAAGATGCCAAGGCAATTAACTATAAATGCCTAACAGAAGTCTTCCAACAACACACTTCACCGACCATTATGCTAAATAGTTGATGTGCATTGGATTAGATACTGGCATGTGTTGCAGCTGGATTTTTTTCTGTCTCTGCTGCCAATGAACAGAGCAATTCAGTCCAAATTGGATTCCTGAAAGCTTCAATATTTTGCCCTTTTTGCTTTTAGCCCAATGATGAAGTCATTCAAATCACTGTGGTAAACTCAAGATATTGGATTTTTTTCCTCAACAGTCCCTGATAGACAAGATTCCTAAGAAAATTCATTTCACTATCCGACAGAATTTCCTTCTGATTTATACAAAATGAATCTGCTTTTGAAGATAAAAATGAGGAGAGCTGAAAGAAGGAATCCAGTGAAGATGAAAGTGGAGTTGCAGGAGGATAAAGTTCAGACAGGATTGATTTTCAATAATTGAATGTTTTCTTTTGCTTTGGTTGTGTTGTCGCTCAAGTCTGGTAATCTTTAAAAGGGTACACAAGAAGTGTATTTTTGTGAAAGGATAATTCTGTATTATGCCAGAGGTCAAACTAAACATCTTTTTTAAAGGGAGGGATTGAACTAAAGTACAAAAACTTCTGGATATCAGGAGAAAAAAACTGAATAGTCTATGAGAAATAATGATTAGAGCTAGAAGTTTTCACTGTATGTATTGCCATAACTCCTTCTCTGAAGCAAATCACCATTTGATAGAGATGTGCACTGCTGCTAATAATTGCCTTTATATTGTTGTCTTATGTTTAAAAGGAGTATGCACCAATTAGCTCTCCTTGTATGAAAGCCCATGACAAGAAACAAATTAGTCAGTAAAAAATATTTGATCAATTGTACGTCATACAATTTATGTCCTGGCTCCTCACAAGGCAAGAAGACCATAAGACTAAAACAAGAGCTGTTTTGAATCTGATAAAAGTTCATGAGATTCAGCATTCTGCTTCCATACTGCAAAAGCTCAGGGCAGGAGATCAATTCAACAGTTCAACAATCGGTACAACTGTTGTACCAATTTCACAACAGTTTCTACTGAAAAGTTTACTGTCTGGTATGTAAGTGATGCATACAGGGGTGGGCTTCAAAAATTTCAGCAACGGGTTCTCTGCCCGGTTGCTGGGTGGGCGTGGCCATGGTGGGCACGGCCTAGTCGGCCTCCTGCACCACAGCGGGGGGGAGGGGGCATTTTCACCTTCCCCAGGCTCCGGAGGCTTTCCTCGAGTCTCTGGGAGGGCAAAAACTGCCTCCCCTGGGCTCCGGAGGCCCTCCAGAGACCGAAAATGGGCATGTTTCCAACCTTCTGGAACTTCCGGGAGGCCCGTTTTCCCCCCTCCCCAAGCCTCCATGCAGGCCCTGCACTTACCTTGCATCCAAAACGGGCTGCGTGGAAACTCCTGGGAGGGGCAGGGTGGAGTGGGGTGGGTGTGGCCAGCCAGGGGTGGGATTTGGAGGTTCTCCGAATCGGCCATAACGTTAGCTACGGGTTCTCCCGAACCCGGGTGAACCCGTAGCAGCCCACCCCTGGATGCATAGCAGTCATTCCAGATTTTTTTTTAACTTTCCAGTCTACTTTTTACATGCTTTAAAATTGGTAAAGGTGGCTATTGAGTCAAGCCCAATCCATGGTTGCAACTTGGGCACAACCATATAGGTTGTTGGCAGGAATTTGGAAGTAGCTTGTCATTGCCATATTCTGAGTTGGGTTTTTTTCAATTTCCCAGTCTAGTCACAGCCCTGGGATTTCCTGGCATAATCAACCAAGTCCAATCTGCTTAGCTTCCACATCCAAACAGTAGTAGCCAGCAGGGGTGGGTTCTGGATCCTTTTGCTGCCGGTTCGCTCAGGGTCGCGCCATGCGTGCGCGCCCACAGCAATAAAAAAATAGCTTCTGCACATGCGCAGAAGCAAAATCCAAGATGGCGGCACCCACAGAGACACCAACAGAACCGGCTCCGTGACGTCATCGCCGAGTTACTAACGGTTCTAAAGAACCAGTTAGAACCGGTAGGAACCCACCTCTGGTAGCCAGGTACTGTCACTTCTTACTCCCTGGCAAGCATGTATAGGCTGGATGTATTTCACTTCTCCACCCACCCCCCGGCAACCAAAAAACAATTGTCCATAGCTTACTTTTATTAATACTGAATCATATTGATTTTATTGATACCAATTTTCGCAGGGTCATCCTTATTTCCACATACACTGTTTCCTCTCCCCTCATGACTCTCAGGAGACCCCAAGTGAAACTGTCTCCTCCTCCTCTTTGACTGATCCTCAGAATTGCATGTTGCTTTACTTGGGGAGGAAGAAAAAGGGAACCATGAACCATAAGGAAAAGTGCACCCTTGTTCCCCATCCTGGCATGTCCCTAAGGGCTCCCTCACTTTACGGAGGAAGAACACTTACTCATCAGCTACTGGCACCCTCCATCCAGCCATAACTCACACCAGGCATTCAAGTCATTTTCTCATCCTTCTCCTGCTCCCCACTGCCATTAAAAAAAATCAAATTTTGGTTCAGTTCCAACTGTCACTCATCTGCCAGACATTGCTATCAGCTAATTGGATGCAGAAGCCAGAAGGAGTTAGAAAAAAATGCCCTTTTCATCTTGTCTTGCACCATGCAATCAATGGGTTTTGGAGAAGTGTAGTCAGAAATGACCAAAACTTCATGAAATGACCACAACTTTGCCAAATTTCAATCTCAGGGGAGACATGGGTCCCTGATTTTGCATGCATTTTGTAAGTTAACCCATTTGTAGTATGTTGATTCAAAATGTGTTGCCTTGTGATGCATCGTTTCACCCAGTTTAAAGGTTACAAACAGACATATCAGTGGTGGGTTCTAAATGATTTTGCTGCCGGTTCGCGCGCGCTTGTGTGTGCACGATGCTTCTGCACATGCGCAGAAGTTTCTGCGCATGCGCAGAAGCATCCTGGGCGAGTGGGCGGAGCATCCCGGGCAAGTGGGTGGAGCGTCCCGGGCGGGTGGGTGGAGCCTCCCACTGCCAGCGCTACCGGTTCTAAGAACCGGTCCGAACCGGGAGCAACCCACCGCTGAGACATACATGTGAGTTTTAGTAGTATATAGATATAGTAGGCTTTAAAGTAAGAAGAGAATATTCAGTGTTATCATTTACTTATCACTGAGTATATTCACTGTTATTCAATTCAATGTTATTCACAATGTTATTCACTGTTATTCACATTCAAATTTCACTCTTCAAGGGTGAGATTGAAAGAGAAATCTATCCTAATTAAGAAGGGTCTTAGCTAACTCAGAATGCAGTAGTTACATTCAAAGAGTGCAGAGAAGAGCAACAAAGATGATTAGGGGACTGGAGGATAAAACATATGAAGAACGGTTGCAGGAACTGGGTATGTCTAGTTTAATGAAAAGAAGGACTAGGGGAGACATGATAGCAGTGTTCCAATATCTCAGGGGCTGCCACAAAAAGAGGGAGTCAAGCTATTCTCCAAAGCTCCTGAGGGTAGAACAAGAAGCAATGGGTGGAAACTAATCAAGGAGAGAAGCAACTTAGAACTAAGGAGAAATTTCCCGAACCGGTCCGAACCCACCTCTGAAGCAAACTCAGAGAACACCAAGGATCCCTCAGTCAATAACTCGGATGGCTGACTCAGAAGCAGGACAGCTAGCTCCCTTTGTATTTTCAAATTCTTGGAAAGACTTCTAGAGGCATGATCAGACTTTACTTTCCTTCAAATTAGCTTGATCCAAATTACATTGATCTTTCTTATTAGACCCTTTCACTTGTTCACCATGAGTAAAGCCCATATGTAGATATGTGGCAGTATTATGTTGATGCTTACTTCACTGCAAAAGCCTGAATGGCATCAGTCACTTGTTTGGCTAGCAGATTGGACACAACTACAGTATGTAGGAGAATTCTCCGTCATTGGTTTCTACTTCCAAGTTCTGAAAGCTTGGCTCACACAGACTGGCTGATATATGGTTCATGTCTCTGTATCAAGGGTTTACTCAAGGAAAATAACAAGCTATAGATGATATGTGATCAACATACATTAAGTCCACAAAACTTACAGTGAGTTTATGATAATGTAGCACAAATAATATATAAATAAAAAGGAGAAAGATGCAGAAGCCAGAAAGAGTGGTGAAATGCGAACTACTGACACTGAAGACAGCTCAGTACATTTGGGAACACTGAGTTTCTTCTCTAGGAGCAATATTGAACTTTCAAATTCTGTGAAATGGCTGGAGCTTTTTACATAAATTCTAGTTTCATGTGGCAGGTCAACAGCTACTTCTGTAGCAGCAGTTTCAGCTATTTCTCAAAACTTGAAAGCTTAAATTCTCTTCTGAAGAAAGAACTCAGTGTTCCAAATTAGTTGTAACAACTCCTAGTAGCTAGCATTTTTGTGAAAGAGTTTTAATTTTCTTTTTAATTCTTCGCAATCATCTTCCAAGCTACAGTTAAAAGTTATGATGTTTTCACCCTAAATCTTACTGGATATTTCTTCATCATATAGGGTAAGATTTTCTAGAAAAGCACAGATTGTGAATATTTATTTATTTATTTTTCAAGATTTGTATGCCGCCCAACTCCCGAAGGACTCTGGGCGGCTCACAGTATATATATAAAAAAGACAACAATAGAAAAAAAAACAATTTAAAAATACATAAATATTAAAATAAAACATTCACACAAACATACATGGGCCAATCAATCAATTATTGGCCCCAGGCCTGCCGGAAAAGCCAGGTCTTAATGGCTTTACGGAAAGCCAGTAAGGTGGGGGTAGTACGGATCTCGGGGGGAAGTTGGTTGCACAGAGTCGGAGCGGCTACAGAGAAGGCACCCCCCCGCGGTCCCGCCCGCCGGCACTGTCTGGCAGACGGGACCTGAAGAAGGCCAACCCTGTGCGACCTCACTGGTCGATGGGAGGAATGTGGCATAAGACGGTATAAACTGGTCCTAAGCCATGTAGGGCTTTAAAGGTAACAACCAACACCTTAAATTGTGATCGGAGCACAATCGGCAGCCAGTGCAGCTTGCGAAGGATGGAACTCGTGTGGGTGTACCTTGGCACACCCACAACTGCTCGCGCAGCTGCATTCTGGACTAACTGTAGTCTCCGGACACTCTTCAAGGGTAGCCCCATGTAGAGCGCATTGCAATATTCCCTTTTAAAGGAGCTAGCACAATGAAGTCTGCGAGGCAAAAAATGTTTTCTGGTGCCCAAGAAATAAGCAGAACACCACATAGTTCCAGCACTATGAATAAGAAGTAGGTATTTGCTTTTGAAGCCCTGCTTCTGCAGCAGCATAAAAGCCAGAGATGTTTGGCAAGCTGATTTTGATTGAGGTGGGTGATTACCAGAACAATCTAGTATCTGCTAATTGGGTGACCTCCAGAAACATTGGACCGTAATTTCTAGAATTCCAATCTATGCAGCCACACCAATATGACTTTGCCACTATCATCAAAATAATAAAAGAGCTTTTATTCACCACTTCACTTTTATTCACCGCTTCACCACTTTGGAAAATGCAAGTGACATCATAATATTGCTTTTCTCAGTCTCTGCAGATGCTGTCTCTCCTGCAGATGCGGAGGCAGGTATGGGGAGGGGGTGCAATTGAAAAATATGATGACCCAACTTTCTTAAAGGCAGAATTAGGCTGGAGAAAGTTTTAGAAGGAAGTTGCTGTTCAGGTGGCAGAGGTAGAATAGCTTTACCAATGCTTTAGGCAACTTCACAGTGAAATGAACTTTACAGTCTACCAGGTATAGCTCCGAATAGACCTTAGGTAGTGCTGCAGGATACTGTCTCATTTGACACTTCTCTAATTTAATAGTGGTCTACCATACACAGCCAACACAGTTCTAGGCTGCATAAACAGAGGGATAGAATCAAGATCACACAAAGTCAGAATAAGAGATAGAAATAAGAGGAAGGGGGAATATTAGTGTATACACTTTTACATAATAAAATAAAAGTAATAACAAGAGAAAACATGGAATAATTAAATAATGACAGACTATAACTTAATATAAATGTGTATTATTATTAGAAATATATAAGTTGGTTGAATGTAATACTATGATTAATTCTATTAGTTTTATTTGTATTAGAATGTATGACACCCAGGTGCCACACTGTTCACGCATTGATACATATATATAAAACAAAATAAAAAACTTGAAACAAAAATTAAATAT
>QLTV01001313.1:2149916-2162781 GCA_003457575.1 Thermophis baileyi
CCATTTCAAAATGCAACCTCAATTTCTTGTTTTACTTAGCTCTGTTCATGATGTTGGAAGTGGCTATTTACTTGGCTTCCATGAGTCTATATAAATAAGCCAGCCAGTAGTGGGTTCTAAAACCTTTTATGTTAGATACTGATAGCCTGAAAGTTTCACTCTGGTCCTCTATTCAGGCGAGAAAATACCCGAACCTGATTGGCTGAGCCATCTGACAGCTCCCTATATAAGGGAAAGCTGTCAAACAGGCTCTTTGCTGGATGGTACATACAGTAGTTCCCAAATAAAGAGCTGTTGCCTGAAGCTTGTTTCCAGTCTCTTCACTCACCCAACATAACAGAGAGAAGCAACTTAGAACTAAGGAGAAATTTCCTGACAGAACAATTAATCAGTGGAACAACTTGCCTCCAGAAGTTGTAAATGCTCCAACACTGGAAGTTTTAAAGAAGAGATTGGATAACCGTTTGTCTAAAGTGGTGTAGGGCTTCCTGCCTAAGCAGGGGGTTGGACTAGAAGACCTCCAAGGTCCCTTCCAACTCTGTTATTCTATTCTATTCTATACACCTTGCAGAAAACGATAATAGAGTGGGGAAAAAAGATGCGGATATTACTCCGCTAGTCATTACCAACTATAGGGGATGATGCTTATCTCCATTTCAGTGATATTGAGCCAGCACTGCCTGAAGACATTTCTGCAGTCATGCGGCCAGCATGATGTCATGGAGCACTGTTACTTTCCCACCGAAATGGTACCTATTTATCTACTTGCATTTGTACGTTTTCAAACTTCTAGGCTGGCAGAATTGGAGCGAGGACAAGAGCTTACCCTGTCGCGTGAAGCTTGTGTCTCTAACCTGGGCTGCCTGCTTTCCTGCCAACAAGCCCAGCTTCTTCAATACTGCACTGCCATAATAGAGTGAATGCTATGTAAATTGATGTCTGCTTTTTTTTTTCTAGAGCAATGTAGCATTAATATTGTAGCAGCAAAACACACAAGCTCTCTTTTGAGAACATAGATATACCATGTATGTTAAACAGCAAGAAAAACAACATCAATTTCTGGCTAATATCGCAAGATAAGTCCTGTATTTCTGGCAGTTCCATTTACTAAAATATACCCCCAGGCCTTTAGTTGCTATGCATTTATAATGTAATGAAGTGGAGGAGTTACAAAACTATAACATACATTGCTTTTATTAATTAAGTGTCAAAGTCCCTCATTTCCCTAAAAAAAAAAAAAAAAGCTTCTGGGATTTTATTATTTACATCTAGCAAAGAGATGAAGACAGTCTGAAATTTCAAAGCATCAGTACAGTAGAAGGCAAACACCCAGGTTTTCATCTTCCAGTAGTGTCTCTGATATCATATTTTGTATCCGCACCATCTGCCTTGTCCATTGATGTTTTTCTTTATAGGCTAAGCCTTCTAGGCTGGCATTCTATGAATGGTGATGGGAGCAGGGGGATAATTTGAAGCTTCTCTAAAGATGCCATCTAGTGGTCAGTCATCTCACATGCAATGCAGCTTTTTCATTCAGGAAGGCTGTAGTTTCCTCTTGCTATCAGCAGTAGCTGTATATATTCCATTGAGAAATATTTACCATTAGGTAGCTTCCATCCACTGCTGTGAAGCAGATAGTGTGGCAGATTTATTCAATCTTATGGTGCTAGAGTTGCACAAAACATTCATGAAAAAGAAAAAAAGATAGCAAAAGTCTTGTGCATTAAAATGCTGGTCTAAGTATTTAAAAAAAAACAACCCACAGATCCTAAATTCTAATGCAAACAATGGCATTTGATAGTTACACCATAGCAGGGAACTTTTATTTAACACAGGGCACTGCCTTAAATAAGCTTGTGTGTTTATTTGGTTCACAGAGATATTTATACTGCGTTCTCAGTACCACACAGTGCATATTCATGGATGCTCAATAGCTATACTTACGAAGTATTTTTCTGATTGATTACCTACCACTAATTAAACAAGTAGGATGGATTAACAATAGATAATCCATTAGAAATACTGTACTGTTGAAACATAGCTATTGAACATCTCTGTAATTACTCTGGGAGGACAACTCCGTATCTCATTTTAATTGCTATCCAAGGTGTGAAGAATAAGCTGGGGGGAGGAGAAATAGCCATGCATTTCATAGTTTGAAACCGCAAGAATAAGCAGCCTGAAATGAGAGACTGATAGGAATCACAGTATCTACATTTACAGAAATGTAAAAACTATGAGCGGGCACAAGAATTGTTGCTATGCTCATGATTTCCTTTAATATGGGTATCCAGGTAGGCAGGGTTCAAATAACTTTAATAGAAAGAAGGAATGTCCACAGAGTATGATCAAGAAAGTTGAGATGGTGGCCACAATGGTGCAATCGAAGGTTGGTTGAAGGCAGCCAAAGACAAGAAAGAAAACTGATCAGATGAATGGATAAAATCAAGGAAATTGAAGAATAGTTCTTAGAAGAAATATAGGTTACTGATGGAGAAAAATCAAGCAAGTAACCATTTATTTATAGTCACTAGCATTTAATTAATGAAATTAACTTATGAAAATACATCTGGTTAGGAAACCAGGTTTAAATAATAAGGTATTTGCAAAATTAGGAACATCTTTATTGCAGCAAGGGCTACATTTTTTATGTGACTTCCAAGGACACACAGAATATTGTCAATGATGTCATATCAGGGAAGAAACGGAGACGGTCAAATTTGGGGGGGGGGGGTTTTCTTTCAAAGGTTTGGAGTTCAACGGTGATTGTTTACTTGTAGATTGTTTGGTAGCTAAGAACTAGGAAATCACAACAAAAGGATGCATCCATTCACACACAATGCAGCGTGGCTTAGCAATCAGTAGACCAATATATACATACACAGTCTACATGGTTTTAGCATGTAGATTACTGTCCTAAAACAAGCTGGGGGCATTTAGTCACCTGTTTTCACATCACACTAACCACCAAACATATTGTCAGAATATTCATGACTGGGAAGACATAGTAACAAGGTCAGCCAATGAATAGGCATGGCAACAGATCAGCCAATGAGGGTTGTTTTTGGAAACAGAAACTTAAGCTAGAAGTCTGGGCGTGACTTAGCTGTGCTGAGATCTATCTCTGTGCTCAGCTCTAAAACGAAACAAGTCTGGACTTGTCTGCTCTGAACTCTGAACTGAAACCAATCTCTCCTCTGTACCATGTTGGAAGAATCAGCTATTGGTACTGTACATTTACTTACGTGTTATTATGTATATAAAGAAGTTAATGAATCCTGCTGAATCAGTTACCTGTGTGTGTGCTTTCTGGATGTGATTTTTGCAACAAACTCTAACACGTATTTATTTATCTATCAAATTTATATGGCTGCCTATTGCATATTGATAGCAATAGCACAATTTGTGAAGCCAGTGATTTGTCTACTATTGAACTGAAGTTAAGAACAATGAGCTTCCCATGCTGATACAATTAAAGACTGATGGATAATCATCCTGAATTGAATTGCTGAGCATGCTGAGATTATAAAAGGGGACTGAGAAACATTATATTCCTAGAACATGGTATTTGTCAACTTATGAAAAGCTTTGGCTCTATCTAACTGGGGTACAGCAAACAAGATAATTTATACGTATAAAAATGAAATTTATCCTC
Organism: Thermophis baileyi; assembly: GCA_003457575.1. Lineage (NCBI taxonomy): Eukaryota > Metazoa > Chordata > Lepidosauria > Squamata > Dipsadidae > Thermophis > Thermophis baileyi. The sequence continues at coordinate 2,153,572 of QLTV01001313.1, forward strand.
CTGAATTTAAAATATGAGTTTAAAATCAGACTTTTTGGATCTATTTTTTTTGGGGGGGGGGAACTCTTTGTATTTTAAAAATGTGAAGATGAATCTAAATGTTTCTATATGTTCTAAATTTAAAGTTACACTTAAGACACAGATTAATTTTATATTGATACCTTGGATATTATATAGTTCTTTTTTCTCTTTTTAATTACTTTTTAATTTTTGGTCATATTTTGTTTATTTAACCACTGAAGTACTGTATAATAGAGGTTTTTTTTCCACACTAACATTTATCATTTTTATTACCGTGTTTCCCCGAAAATACGACATGTCCCTAAAATAAGGCCAAGCCTGATTTTTGGGATGGGCATAAATATACGCCCTCCCCTGAAAATAAGCCCTAGTGAAGGGGTGGCGTGGCCAGCACAGGAGGCAGCCCTTCCCTTCCCCGGTCAGCTCATGGAGGTTCAGCCCCTTAATTGCTGCCTGCTGATCAGCTGAACCAGCGAGGGCTGTGCAACTTGGCCCAGATCTCCAGAACACCTCCTCAGCTGCCGGCCTCATCCCCTTTTCCTGTTCTTTACTTGGGATCACAGCACAGACACACATCCCCAAAATGCTCCATCCAAAGCCTTCAGCCTTGCAATCCTGGGAGGTGCATCTGTGCTGCGATCCCAAGTAAAGAACGCTCAGCAGGAAAAGAGGGGGATTTTCCTTTCTTTGGGATCGCAGCACAGATGCCCCTCCCAGGATTGCAAGGCTGAAGGGTTTGGATGGAGCATTTTGGGGATGTGTGTCTGTGCTGCGATCCCAAAGAAAGGACAGGCTGCAGGACAATCCCCCCCTTTTTTCTTGCTGCTCGTCTGTGCTGCGATCCCAAAGAAAGAACAGTGTGTGTGTGAGAGAGAGAGACAGAGAGAAAGAGAGAGAGATCCATCCAATCTCGGAGAGTTATCCAGGGCTGGCAGCAATGTTCTCTCCGTCCCCCCCCCCTCTCTCTCTCTCACACACACACACACACACACACACACACACAGAGGTCCCTCACCCTCCCCAACCCTTCCAAAGCAGCCACATGCCTTCACTGACCTGCTTTCCAGCTCTGTTCTCCACCGTCACATGCAGGGTAAGAAAAGTAATCTGTGGGACTATGGTAAAAACACCTTCCAACTTCGCAAGATTTTTTTTTTCTTCATGAGAAGTTGGAAGGTCTGGACTACTGGTATTTTTTTTTTTTTACCGTAGTCCAACAGACTACTTTTCTTGCCCTGCATGTGATGGTGGAGAACGGAGCTGGAAAGCAGGTTAGTGAAGAGATGTGGCTGCCTTGGGAGGGTTGGAGGAGTGATGGACCTCTATATGTGTGTGAAAGAGAGGGGGGAGGGGGGTTGGTATGGGTGGCCTGGCTGAAGGGCCTTCGGGTAAGCCGATGCGGGGCATTGGGGCAGCTCCGCAGCCCCTGCCTTGCTTTGTCCTCCACCCTCCCCCCACCGCCTTGCTTCGTTCTTCTTTGCAACGTGCAGCCTCTCACAGTAATGAGAATTGCAGGCAATTCTCATTACTGTGAGAGGCTGCACGTTGCTTCTGGGCAGGGGAGGCTTGGTCCTCTTACCCGGTTCCCCTCTACCATTTCTATTTTTCTCTCTCTCTCTTGCTCACACACACACAGAGAGATATTTGATCTCTTGAACTGCCGTGCACTTTTTGCCCAGAGGGAGACGAAGCGGGTGAAAAGTGTTTGGGCTCCCGATAGGTGCCGGCCTGCATTGTCAAATGTTTGGGCTGCTGAGCGCCGGCCTGTATGCCTATTTGGTGCTGCAGGGGACGGGCTACAGCTACACCAAGCCAGGCACTTTTCGGGCCCTGGCCCTGGTGGCCGCTGTAGCTCTCATGCCAGCTCTGTGAGGCAAGCAAGCATGGGGCTGCCCCGGTTGCTCTGCAACCACCTCGCCTTCTGCCCAGCCCAGCCCAGCCCACCGCCAAGCCCCAGTTGCTACCCAGCAGCCTCCAGTACCTCCCGCTGGAATTACGGTACCTCATGCACAGCTGGCCTGAGAGCTGCAGCACCCACCAGACCCAGGATTGTAGCCTGGCACCTGCAGCACCAAGTAGGCATGCAGGCTGGCACTCAGTAGCCCAAAGGAGATACCTTCCTGCCGGAGTTCTGTGTCCAGCCGGGGAGCGGTTCCCAGGACTGCCTGATTCTCAACCATCTGGCTGCATGGTAGGAGGGGGCTTCCTGCCCCCTGAAAGAGAGGCTGGGTTGCATAAAGGGGCTTTCCCCCCAAGACCCTCTCAAGCGCCGGGCTGTGGGCTCCACCCCATGGAGCCTCAATTGGGGCCAAGCGCTGGTCTCGGGCTTCCAGCTCCTGCCATGCCTGGAGAGGGGGGGGAGACGAGACGGCAAGGGGAGTCCCGTCTCGCTCCATGCATCTTGCTTCTCCGCCCCACCCATCCCCACCTGCCACCCCCAAATTGTGCCCCAAAATAATAAGACCCCCCCAAAAAATAAGGCCAAGCCCTTATTTCGGGGTTCAAAAAAAATAAGACAGGGTCTTATTTTCGGGGAAACACGGTAGTGCTATAAAAACAAGCATTGATAATCAAAAGCAGTGTACTCCATACCAAACCTGGAGTGTTCATCTGTTATTTATAAAGTAATCAGCCGCCTGAACATTTAAATAAGGTATATAAGGTAATCTATTTGTCTGGATTTTCCGCAATAAACCTTTGACCTACAGTAACATTACTCTTTTCAAAGGTATCCACTTGATAAAGGAACTCGAAAATGGTGTATTGATGCGCCCAGAAATCTATTTCACAGCTGAAACAAAAGTACATTATGCTTCTGTTGAATTCTAGTTTATTCATACAATCAGCTTTTCAATCAAATCAAGAAAGATCCCCGCAGGGCATTTTTTCCCTCTTGTTCTGTTTTTTCTTCACGCATAATAACATGTTCTATTTCTGTGCCTTTTGGGGAAAAAACAAAGACTTTAAATTTACCATGGCTGAAAAGATATTTCCCATCAGGTGCTGGAGGTTTGAGACAAAATGAATGACAAAAATTTATGTTGTTAAGTGAGAAATTTGTTAAGTGAGTTTTACCCCATTTTATGACTTTTCTCACCGCATTTGTTAAGTGAATCACTGCAGTTCTTAAATTAGTAAAATAGTTGTTAAGTGTATCTGGTTTCCCCATTGACTTTGCTTAACAGAAGGTCGCAAAAGGGGATCATATGACTCTGGGACACTGCAACCATCATAAATGTGAGTCAGTTGTTAAGTTTTCGAATGTAAATCACATGACCATGGGGATACTGCAACGGTCATAAGTGTGAAAAAGGGTCATAAGTCACTTTTTTTCAGTGCCTTTGTAACTTCAAAAGGTCAATGAAACTTTGATTTTGGGTTTTACCAATTAGATTGATAGATCCTTATAGAAATGGCTAGTTTATATTATGATAAAACAAAAAGTTGTGATTTGATGTTAATGCCTTATTTTACTGCAACAGAGTCAGAAGTCAACGCTTCTTTTTCTTAACCCTTCCTCACTTTCCTCCCCCCCTTCCCCCCACTGTTTTCCTATTTACTTTCGTATTTTGTATCTTATTTTATCTTATAACTCAATGAAAAATGTTAAATCATAACTTCAAAAGGTCACTAAGTGAATAGTTGTAAATCGAGGACTACCTGTATACATCTCAGCCATATCCCCCTTTCATCATCCTTTTTTCATAGCAAAAGTTGTCAAAGTTTTAATTGTTTCTTGCATAAATTACCTTTTCTAAATTTTCAGAAGTCTCAGAGTAGCCCCACTGGCTGAGAAAATCTGGGAGTTAAATTTCTTACATCTGGAGAGCACCTGGTTGTGGAATCCAGGTACTGGTTCTTGCCCCCTCTCCCCCCCTAAAAAAAAACCATTTTCCACAATGATAACCTTTCAAGGCTCCAAATCAGCGGTGGGTTGCTCCCGGTTGGCCCGGTTCTAAGAATCGGTAGTGCCGGTGGCAGGAGGCTCCGCCCACCTGCCCAGGACACTTCTGCGCATGCACAGAAGCTTCTGCGCATGCGCGCGAGCGCGAACAGGTAGTAAAGGGTTTTAGAACCCACTACTGCTCCAGATTCATTATGGGAAGATGAAAAGGATAAATTCTAGATGGACATTTAGCTCGTGGTGTCCCTATGCCTCAACATAAAGAGATGGGATTGAATGGAACTACACAGATTATAGCAGTTTCTATCACTGCTCAGAAGACTTTAGCTGGCTTCTCCTCCTCCATAGATTAATAGAGCACAGGCTCATGGGGTCTCTCCCTTACGTCACATTAGATCTTCTCCCACAGTTTAGAAAGCAGGGATTCTCCAGCATCACCAAGAGGGGAATGTAAACTGTTGATGGTCTTCTAAACTTGACACAAACTTATTTTAAGGTTTTAGTTTGGGGATCAATATAGCAATTACAGTACAGCTAGCAATTCACACAGTTTTACAGTGGTCTATCTAGCATCACGTTTTCTTTGTTTTGTCATGACTCCTTTGAGGTTTAAAAAAAACAAAAAGGTCACAGAGGAACCAGACGATCATGATGATCTTGCTCAGTTGCTGGGCACAGCCATCACACAAAAACCTATAATTACAGTAGCTCCAAATTTTAAATCAGTATATGTTACTAAGGTTTTAATGACATATCCTTGCCTACAATTTTGGGTTGTTGTTGTTTTTTTAAATTTAGGAGTATTTTAAATAATTTTATGCCAAATTGAATAGAATAGGTTTCAAAATTGTTTTGCTAGTTAATTATGATTTATTTCCTTAAGTGAAAAGTAAATCTCTGGCTTTAAACTATACATGGATAATAAACCACCTAGCTACCCACCTAGCTCCATAATTACTACTTAGTATTTGATGAGAAAAATTCAAAGCATTTTGAGGGTTTTTTTAATCTGCTGTTCTGTCTTTAAAAAATCATGAATAACTTTTGCAAATGTTTTTGACATTTTTGCCTGGCAGATCTCTAGTCTGCATGGTGTGTGTGTGTGTGTGTGTGTGTGTGTGTGTGTGTGTGTGTGTGTGTGTGTGTGATTTTAATAGCCCTATATGTTGATAGAAAGCAATGGGCATAAAAAGAGCAAGCAAAGGTTTAGGCTTTGTTCACCAGTGCAGCACACCCTCAATTGAACTTTCATTGAACCATCCGCAGTGGTCTAAAGCGGTCTAAAGCTTCATCATTACAAACAGAAAATAACTTTGTTTCTAGTTTTGATAATAACCCAGCTAGGCTAGAATTGAATCAGGTCAGCTGCTGAACACAGAGGATAAGAAGTAAGAAGTCTAGAGCTGATTCTAGAGTGATGCAAAGAACTTGTATGGAAGTATCATGAGTTTTGTTTTATCTTAACTTGCCCTCAAGTGCCTGAGAATAAGAATGATCAATGTAGTATGTATTCATAAAACATTTCAGATTCCACAATGTGATAAAAATTAGGAATCAGAGGAATAATCATGGACAATTCTCCTAACCACTTTGGAATTCCCAATCCCTGCTCTTTCTGCATCACTTTTGTAGGCATCTGATAGAGGCCACAATGGAATCACAAAAATCATAATTTTATTGATATGTTAAGCTGCACTTTTTTATTTATATTATGGTAACCAATTCTAACTTTCTTATATACACACATACACAGATTCTATCTATCTATCTATCTATCATCTATCTATCTATCTATCCATCCATCCATCCATCCATCTATCTATCTATTTATCTATCTATCTATCTATCTCAGCGGTTCTCAACCTGTGGGTCGCGACCCCTTTGGGGGTCGAACGACCCTTTCACAGGGGTTGCCGCGCACGCTAGCCCGCCATCTTGTAGCGTTCTGTGCATGAGAAGAGGGTTAAAAAACCCAAATGGCAGCATCCGGGCAGGTGGGCGAAGGCTCGCGCTGCCATCGTCCGGCGACCCACAGGCACGCCCGAACCTGGAGCATTTCACCCCTGGTGCCACGTCCCCTTTGTCACCTCATCACGCGCGGGGAGGGGGCAGGGCGGGGGTCACAGCAGCGGGGAGGGGGTCACGCGGGGGTCACGGCATTAGAAAGGTTGAGAACCACTGATCTATCTATCTATCTATCATCTATCTATCCATCCACTCACATATCCACATAATATGTTATATAAATATGTAATCTCAGAGTGGTTCACTGCTTTTCATCTTCTTTAGCAATTATTATCCTTTCCACATTGTCTGTTTGAAAATTCCATTTTTCATAGGAGTTAAAGAGAGAGTGGTGATTTCTTGGTGATTTCCAAGACGTTTCATCTCCTCCCAGCCATAGAAGTATATTAAAAATAGCTTTAAAGGCTGTGTTGACATGCAATGATTATAGTCATTGGCTATGTAATATTCTCAGCAAGGCATGGCTTTTTGTGTTGAATAATTGTGTTTTATATAGAATGTAGAAATTGTATTTCTTTCATTCATTTACATTTATAAGGGATATGGGATTATTGCTAAGGTGTCAGGCCAACTCAATGTATCTAATCACCTATATTACACAACATAAAATATGATTGGTAATTATAAATAATAAATAGATTTTTGTGATATAGAATCTATTATCCTACATAGCAATTTTACAGATTAGGATAGGTTTCAGTGATGCTTGAAGTTCTAACTCATCTAGTCCTATTTGAGGCAAATTACTCACCTTGGGGGGTGCAGTGCTTCGCTTAGTCTGATTGACACATCTTAATGAAAACCACCACTAATTTTATCTTCAGTGATCTTGCATATTCCCCTTTTGTACCCATCCAGATTGATGGCTAGCACTATATTTTGTAGTAGTAAATTTCCTACTTTATTTATCCACAGTGCAAAGAAGCATGCCTTCAGTCTTTCATAAATTTCTCACTATTCAGCTGCTCCAGAATTTATGGAGGACAGAATTCTGAAAATACTAAACAATCTGCACACACAAAAAGAAACAAAAACCCTAGATTTAAAATTTTGCTGGACTCCACAACCTCACTAAATTTTCATTATTGTTGCCAAGGCATATTGTTCTTTGCAGACATAAAATACTGCTGGCACTTAAAGGAACATCTTGATCTTCCATGCATAGCTATTATGTCCTCTTTCATTTCCAGAAGTAATTGTTCCCATTCTACGTTAATGATAGAAAAAAGAAGAAAACCCCTCTGGTCAAATCTGGATTTCAGAAAGGACAAGTTAGATCCTCACATGCCTTGTGCAGACACCAGCGGAAGGATGTCCTGGCTAAGGTCAGACTGAGGGTGAGAAGGAGAGGTAGAGGGAGGAGGCGATCACCTAACTTTCTCAAGCTCTACAGCTTATTTGGGTACTTATTCGGGCATTAGTACATAAAAACAAACTAATGATGATCAATTAACTCAAATGTCTTCAGCCTGAGGCTCTTGGACAACATGTAGCTTTCCGGACTCTTAAATTAATCTCTCACAGCCCTCTAAAACCTACTGCAAGATTGGAGTCTCAGCTGAACAATAGTACAGCAGGCTTCAACCAACACAATCCTGGGCAATCTCTTTTAACTTTGGAAACCACTGACTCATTGGTACAATCTTCAGTGTTGAATTTCACAGGAGAATTATGTAACTTGACCCTATCAATACTAGCTATAATAAAGAATGTATAGTGTGAAGCTCCCCGAAGCTTTAAGGTTGTAATATGCAATAGTTCTATGCAATATTTTTCTGCAATTTTCTTTTCTAAGCACTTGCTTTAGATTTAAAAAAAATGCAGGCAAATATTGAGCATATTATATTTTATTTATTTTATTTCGCTACATTTATATAGCCATCTATTTCACATATGTGACTCTGGACTGCACACATAATTCAAGCAAAAACAATTTAAACAAAATCATTAAAATGATAAATATAATCAAAAATGTGGGAGAATGTATTCAAAATCTTATATACAATTCAACCATTTTGCTGGCTCCCTACAGCTTGTTTTGCCACTAAAAGTTATGCTAAGGTGATTTTGGATGACATTGGTGAGGGCCTCTGCATTGTCCTCTTTTTCTTTCCTTGACTGAATCAGAATGAGAATAGAGCTGGAAGGGACCTTGGTGGTCTTTTAGTCCAACCTCTGCTCAAGCAGGAGATCTTACACCATTTCAGACATGTGACTGTCTTCTTAAAAACCTCCAGTGCAGGGGTGGGTTCTGGATCCTTTTGCTGCCGGTTCGCTCAGGGTCACGCCAGGCGCGCCCGCAGCAATAAAAAATAGCTTCTGCGCATGTGCAGAAGCAAAATCCAAGATGGCGGCACCCACGGAGACACCAACAGAACCGGCTCCGTGACATCATCACCAATTTCTAATGGTTCTAAAGAACCAGATAGAACTGGTAGGAACCCACTTCCGCTCCAGTGATGAAGCACCCACCTCTGAAGGCAAGCTGTTGTTGTAAGGAATATCTTTCTGGGTTCAGTTCCAAGTGGGGAAAAAGACACTGGATTCATGGAAGTTGCTTGGAAAGAAGGTTTAATGGTGGACAGGAGCACATGGCATGGGCTCCTGAACAGAAAAGGTGGATCACATGCTTCCAGATGTTGGGTGAAGAGAAAAAGGGCAGGAAAGATGCTGAGTCTCTTGGTTTTATGACCTCTGTTGGGCCCCACCTCTTAGTTTCCTGTTCCTGTGTATGTAATGCACTCTGATTGGCTGTCAGACTCCCAGGGCATGCTGGGGCAACTCTTGTGGGCTGTCCTGAGCCCCAGGCTTGGCTGATGTAATCTTCCCAGGTCCCACGNAGGGCAGGAAAGATGCTGAGTCTCTTGGTTTTATGACCTCTGTTGGGCCCCACCTCTTAGTTTCCTGTTCCTGTGTATGTAATGCACTCCGATTGGCTGTCAGACTCCCAGGGGCATGTTGGGGCAACTCTTGTGGGCTGTCCTGAGTCCCAGGCTTGGCTGATGTAATCTTCCCAGGTCCCATGTGGTGTAATGAAAGGGCTTTGGGCAATTCCTAATATGGCTCTGTCTGAAGGAGGTAGATCTTTGGTATGTAGAATAGACTGGTCCGGGCTATTAACAAAGGGGTGGGGGGGATGAGGGGGCTGGGCCATTCCTTGATGGCCCATTGACAAAGGTGGGGGCTACTAAGAGTGAGTCTGTTTCCTTTCTAAAAGCATGTTTCTCAATTTCTCTAGGGATATTCTATATAATATTCTG
>QLTV01001313.1:2167537-2199382 GCA_003457575.1 Thermophis baileyi
ACTCTTGTGGGCTTTCCTGAGTCCCAGGCTGGGCTGATGTAATCTTTCCAGGTCCCATGTGGTGTAATGAAAGGGCTTTGGGCAATTCCTAATATGGCTCTGTCTGAAGGAGGTAGATCTTTGGTATGTAGAATAGACTGGTCCAGGCTATTAACAAAGGGGGGGGGATGAGTGAGCTGGGCCATTCCTTGATGGCCCATTGACAAAGGTGGGGGCTACTAAGAGTGAGTCTGTTTCCTTTCTAAAAGCATGTTTCTCAATTTCTCTAGGGATATTCTATATAATATTCTGCCTTTTTAATTTTTCCTAGGATATTTCATTTTTCTAGGAGAGGGGTGGGTGCTAACTTCCTACACTGTTCCACTGGTTAATTGTCCTCACTGTTAGGAAGTTTCTCCTTAATTCCAGGTTGCTTCTGTCCTTGATTAGTTTCCATTCATTGTTTCTTGTCCTGCCCTCTAGGATCTAGCCCATAAGTAATATGTTAAGAGCCCTGCCAGTACAACTTTTCTCCCATAATCTTTCTAGTCACAGACAACATTTAAATCATGATTGGTAATAGGCAAAGTAATATATGCATTAACTGCCAAATAACCATCAGCAGGAACTGGAGATGGAGACCTTACAAGATTGCAGATATATAGTCTTAATTCTGCAAATTATGATCACGCTAATAGACAAATAATGACTGCAAGCTAGAGGCATTATCAGGAATTAGTGAAATCACATGCCTTTAGTTTAAAGAAATAAGACAAAATACAAATTGAATATTGCTCATGTTAGATACATTAACATTTAAATGAGCAAAATTTATTAACTGCCTTACTTGAGTGCATTAAATATACACATACTTTACAAAATATTTAGATTAATGTGTATTGCTTCTGTTTCTGACTTATACATCTTTTAGACTTTTTGTAAAATCATCTAATACTCTTTCACTGGGAGTCCATTATTGACACATACTGCTTCTCTTTTCTTAAGCAATACTTACTGCATCCTGGAATTACTCTGAACTGCCACAAGTAATTCTTCGACAATATTATTAATGGAAAGCCAACTAGGTGTGAGGGACCATCTTAATTTTACATAGAATCAATTTGAAATGTAGTTTATCAAAGTCTTGCTTTGGGCATCTTAAGATACAGTTATGAAAAAAGCTTTATCAATGCAGATTTGGTATGCAATGAAATTCTTATAAAGGGGAAGAACTTCAGTCAAAATAAAATTTAATCTAAGAATATCCTGAAAATATAGTTGGACCTGAGAAGCAAGTAAAAAACCAGTGCAGTTTTTTTGTGGCTGTGGGAATGGGTGGGTACATGCCTTTGAGTCAGTTTTGACTTCTGATGACTGCCTTGACTAGTTCCTGCTATTTTCTTGGCAACATTTTCAGAAATGTTTTGCTGTTGTCTTCTTCCTAGGACTAAGAGAGAATGACTGGGAAAAGGTCACCCAGCTGCCTTTGTGACAAAGATGGGACCAGAACTCATACTCTCCCATTTTCTAGTTTGATGTTTTAACCATTTAGAACTTATTTAATATTATTCTTTTTGGCTGTCCCATTTGGAATTGGGATTCACATTCTGCATTAGTTGACACTTCAAATTTGTCTCCATAGAAAGCACATTAAATTGGCCAAACAAAATATGTATCACTGTGGGCAAACACCTACACAACAATTGTTTGTCCATGTGCCCACAAGGATTCCAACATCGTTATTGAGATTTGCTAGTTATAATGCTAATAACTTTGTCCCTGCAGCAATTAAATTATTTAGAATCAAGGTGTTGAACCTTTTCTGTTTACACAACTTTGAGTCAACAAAGATGTAATGGTTTTAGAAACAATCCAATCAAAATTGATAAGAACTATGCTTCATATTCCTCATTTTGTACCAAATGCACTTTTTCAGCTGGAACTGCCTATGTTTTATGTAGGACAACATGATAATTTTGGGGATTATTTGTAAGTAATAAAAAAGGAAGAAAGTGTTTATTCCAAATATCAAACACTAAATGGCATCCAAAGATGTTGATGCTTCAGATCCATTTTGATCTGAAATACAAATGAAATAAGTTATAACAACCTTAATATTATATTTAGACAAGATGCAGTGAGACTGAAAGCTTTTGATAAAATGTGTTGTATACCTTGGCCATTCTGTTTGCCTTCTTCCTTTAAAACAATCTGTCTTATCAATATTCCCAACAAATGTCACCAGGGGAGTAGTTATAGCCAATTTAGTTATATTTCCTCCTTCGAAGCATAAGTATGTAAACTCATTCTTCGCCAAGAATGTTTACAATTGCAGATTTCCTTCCCCACCCTGCACTATCTGTTCTAATAAACATTTTGTGCAAAGGTGACTGTACAGGTAGAGGCAATGTGACAGCTCCCTAAATTAGGGGAATCAGGGTTGTCTGCCGATTATGATCATAAATGCAAGATGACAGCCATGAAGGCATGATTGAAGCTCTGCTTGCTTAGGTGTGACATAGGTGGAGTTTTGATTGCACCATTCATGGCTGCCATTTTGATTGCTTTGATCACCCCCTGTGGACACCCCTGAGTTGAACAAAGTAGCTTTGGGGAACAAAGATCCTCATTGTACATTCCACTCTGTGACCTACTGCGGAGCTAGATCATATATAACTTTTTGCTTTATTGGTTTGTCGTGAGCTGTTTAATGCCAGCTGTGCCTTGGAGTACATTCTTGTTAAAGGCTAACAGCATGTTGTGCCAATGGTATTCAAAGGTGAATACTCACACTTGACTGCATTAGAAACACACTTCGTCCAGATGTAAGGAATGTAAAGGTAGTTTTCCGCCACAGCTGAAGGCAAATCCAGAGGAAGCTGCTAAGCAGAAAATACAGGACGATAAATTAACATTTCTTTTTTAAAAAACTTAGCTAAGTGTGTGATTTTATTTAACTTGATATATAGGAGAAGAGTATGACTTTCCCTTTGTCCTTAACTTTCAAAATATAAATGTAATTGACAAAGAAGGTGATGGATTTCCCAAAGTATGCCACTTCATCTTTAAGATCTCCAACACCTTTTGGTTTCCTTAATAACTCTGTTGCTTGCCTCTTCTTCATGAAGTCATTTCTATTCTTGTAATGAAGCCACATGATAAGGACATGGGAACAGCAAGGAGTGATGCTGGGTTGAACCAGAGGACAAAGCAGTCCATGCAAACATTAAATCTTAATGTATGAGGCAACAAATTATGTAGGAGTGCATGATGATCCATCTCCCAATAATCCTCTGTGTGCATTCATCCTGATGCAATCCCAATCTCTGTACATTCAGAGCAATAATTCAAAGGAGCCTTCTAAGCACAATTGGTTGGATTACTTAAAAGGCTGGGAATTCTGCATTTTCAACTGAATACAACTAGAATCTTTCTTCAGACCACTGCTCTGAATGCATGAAGGATAAGTGGGGAAGGGGTGGAGCCAGAGGTGGGTTCCTCCCAGTTCACACCAGTTCTATAGAACCAGTAGCAAACCGCTGGTGACGTCACGGAGCCGGTTCTGTCAGTGCCGGTCCGTGGACGCTGCCATCTTATGTTTGGATTTATTTATTTTTTTGGATATATATATTTTTTTTGAATTTTTTGCTATTTTTTTTCTTCTGTGCATGCACAGAAGCCGAGTCCCCGGCACTGCGCATGTGCCACCATCTTGTTTTTGGCTTTTTTTGGCTTGTGTTTTTGAATTTTTGTCACTGCACATGTGCGCGCGCATGCCCGTGCAGCGTGGCCACATGGCGCGCAATGCGCACGCAGCCACGCGGCATGGGAGGAAGCGAACCGGTGGCGAGGTAAGTTAGAACCCACCCCTGGGTGGAGCCAGCATATGGAGGGCCAGTTAGCATGGGGTAGAACATCTCACCCCAGCTTCCTACACACTTGTGTCATTACATACACAGGTAGCATATCTGAACATGGCAAATTGCGCATTGCACTATCAATCACTATCCAGGTTTATTGGTTATTCAGTTTTAATTAGGCAAAATTGTCTTGCTTAAAATATTTATAGTGGGCTCAACATTTAAATCCAATAGTTCTGGGGACCAATGTGATATTCATGATCATCAATATGAAAGTTGTGAATTAAAATTGAACTTGGTACTGATAAGGCTCCCTGGACCTTTTGATCTTTTGTTTTAAAAAAGGAGAGTAATAAATCAGTTTAATTGGGAAGTAGCCATATCGTACTTATAACTAATTATAGTAGTATTAACATCAATGAGCCTTTTAATTCTGGATCCATACCATTAAACAATAAATTCAAGTTCTTTATGTTTGTGTCCTTTTCCTAATGAGCCAGGCATAATTTCAATTGTCTCAATTGCTAATAGCATGATCTCCATAAGGTTGAGTAATATATAAGTAACATCACTGGAACAGCTAGTACATCTCATAAAGTGGCTAACATGGTATGAATAATCAATGAAAAATGGTCTACTTTATTAGAAATTGAAAAGGGGGGCGCTTTCCATCACTATACCTCTTCCCCTGCACCCATTCTCCCCAGCATCAATGTTCTCTACCATCCATGATAGAACACTGCTATCATGTCTCCCCTAGTTGTTGGGTAACCATTTGTCTGAAGTGGTGTAGGGTTTCCTGCCTAAGCAGGGGGTTGGACTAGAAGACCTCCAAGGTCCCTTCCAACTCTGTTATTCTATTCTTATTCTAGTCCTTCTTTTCATTAAACTAGACATACCCAGTTCCTGCAACCGTTCTTCATATGTTTTAGCCTCCAGTCCCCTAATCATCTTTATTGCTCTTCTCTGCACTTCTTTGAAGCTAAGACTCCAGGCAACACCCATCCACTATTTTTACTTTCCAACAATTCCCATGGGCCAGAGCCCTTCTTGTTTATTAATTGGATCTTATAACTGCTGTTCTCAACTTTTAGGGGTTGATGGGCATAACTGGAACTTTGGGAATTGCCTGATTTACAAAATGGCTTTTTGTAATTTCATAATTATTTATGAAACACCAAATTATCAGAGTGCTACCACCTATCTTCTGTAGCCACTGATTCTGCCAGATATCTTTTTTAATTTAAAAGCAGTTTCTTTTTTTAAAAATGTAATATTTAACAAGAAGAGACAAGGAAAGGGGTTTGTGGGCAAATCAATGACCCCGTTTTCAAAGACATTTTAAAAAATCATATGTGGGAAAGTTGACAAACCCCACAGTCAACCCTACAAACCCCAACATTCTTAAAATGACCCTAATTATAGGCTGGGAACAAAAAAAATGGCTACTGGGGAACAGACAGAAGCAATTCAGTACAGTAAGTTATTAGTGTTTCATACTTAACTGTTTAGTCATCAAAAAGGGATTTTGAAAGCTTAATGTTTTTATCTAGCTTCTCGCTTAATATACAAGTAACTGCTATCTGAATTCCACAAAAGCCTATTAGCTTTATATTGACATATACATTTTGTGAGAGTAGTTACATATGGAGATCTATCAATCCTTATCCCAGCTATCAAGTATATGAAGAAAATGTTCTGTTCCTTCATTAATCTCAAAGGATTACAAGAAGCAGAGGCCATTTTAAGCAATGTCAGTATAAACTGTTAAGTAATATTCTGTATTTATTATTTATCAGAAATTTTCTTCATTGTCTATTGACTATACTTTTTGACATTGCTTATTAACCATACTTCCACCAGGTAGCTGGACAATTAAAGCTGTGTAAATTATACTTTTAGTTTAGGGTACTGTTAAATAGGTTCCATGTCTTAAAAAAAAAAGTCTTCAGTTAAAAGTATTCAGCTTTTTCCAAAAGCCCAGAGTTTGTATATAAAAGGTTAATAATATATACAGTATATATACTGAACAGACTAAGAGCTTTTATCAATATTTAACATTCAGTGCCATGAGAAATATACCAGTATAGGATATTGGAAAGAACAAATTTCAAACACTGAAAACAATAAATGCCATTTTAAATATTGCATGAATCACAGAAGGAAGATGACCTCTTCACACTAACAAAAATCTAAATGTATGAAAGGAAGATTGTTTCCCAATTATTTCAGAGAATTGAAATACATAGCACAACTGATCCCAGGAAACGACAAATGGTATTAAATATATTGTTGCTGGTTCTTCAGACATCAGAAGTGGCTTTCAGCAGGTTCTGACCAGTTCTGGAGAACCATTAGCGGAAATTTGGAGTAGTTCAGAAAACCGGTAAATACCACCTCTGACTGCCCCTGCCCCCATCTATTCTCTGCCTCCCGAGTCCCAGCTGATCAGGAGGAAATGGGGATTTTGCAGTAACCTTCCCCTGGAGTGGGTGGGAATGGAGATTTTACAGTATCCTTCCCCTGCCACACCCACCAAGCCACGCCCACCAAGCCACACCCACAGAACTGGTAGTAAAAAATTTTGAATCCCACCACTGTCAGACATGCATGTTTTGAGAATTGAGATTCTCATATCTCTCAATACATATAGTTATGAATTCATGTTGGCTTCAACCATGGCATACTAGTTAGCAAGACAATGTTCCCCAAGAAATGTTAATTACATTTATGAAACTTTAAATGTACTTTAATATTTCAATTAAATATTCCATACTTCAATACCAAAACATAGTGTAAATTATGATGAACCGAAAACTATTTTAGCTATGTAAGATTTTTAAAACAATCTAAAAGAGATTATTCTCCAGATGGCTGTGATTTGAACAATATTCATTTCTAAAACCTAGTCATGCTATCAATGGGATGTTTCCAAAAATGTTTCTCTACAATTATTATATAATGTATAAAAAAAAGACCTCTGATCAATATTTGAAAAACAAGGAAGACCCCAGCTGTTTACAGTATTTATAGCTAAGTACAGACATATTTTAACATGTCTAATATGAAGTACAAGAGTAGGGAAAATCTGCAAAATCAGGTACTGGTGATGGTGGGAATTAGAAATGGAAGCAACAATTTCTAACAAGCTGGGAGGATTAAAAAATGGTCCACAGAATGACTGAAAT
Organism: Thermophis baileyi; assembly: GCA_003457575.1. Lineage (NCBI taxonomy): Eukaryota > Metazoa > Chordata > Lepidosauria > Squamata > Dipsadidae > Thermophis > Thermophis baileyi. The sequence continues at coordinate 2,174,565 of QLTV01001313.1, forward strand.
ACCCAAGGTTGGGCATAAGAAAGTAATCAGTTTAATGGAAGCAGGAAAGCCTGAATCAACCATCTTGTGTAATGATGGAGTTACATATGCACCCTTGAGTTTTGATATTCATTAATTTATTGCAAAAATCCAAAATATTTGGCGCTGCCAATAAATAATCATCAAGAACAGACATTGGAGAGATAAAAAGTGTATAGACGATTTAAGATTAAAGCAAACTAATTTGAAATAATATTTGGTACAGTTTTTATATGATATTGTTTTATTGTAAATCAGTCCACATAAATTTGTGTGCTATAATATTGTATACCTTACCATGCTTTAAAAATATTTATTTTATAAAACATGGATTCAGAACGTTATGGTGCGTTATTAGTTGTTTCCCTTTTACTGAATGTAGATTTAATAAAGTTTTTAAAGTCTGCTTTGCTTTCTATGCATTGCAAAGTGAATAAATTAGACCAAGTTTGTACTGTTCCTTGATGCCATCCTCTGGTCAAGAAATTTTGACTTTGTTGTCATTGCTTTTTTCAATTCGTGAATTTGCAGAGAGGCATCTGGAGAAGTAAAAAGATGGTGAGGATTCTGAGTGAGCTTTGTGTCATGTCATGCTTTCCAAGTACTCCCTGCATTCTGATGCTCTCAATTTTCCCAAATTGATGCTTTTTAGATTTCACCCATGACTATAATTTCCTGATGGAGGATGTTCTTTTGTTGCAGTAAGGCTGAACTGCTCTCTGGTCAGCATCTGTATGTTGAATGAAGGTATGAGGTATACCTTAGGTGAGCCCGATTTGGACCTTTTAGCAGATCCTGAATTCCATTGTGCAATAATCCATTCTTTTAGAACAACAACTTATCCATTCCTTTATTAGAAAATAATGTTATGGCAACATTCTCTATAAAAATAATTACTAACTGCATGTTCTGCACACTTTTGATCAAGAGATATGGGTGAAAATGATATGACAGATTGGAATAAATACCAGAATTGCCATCTTCAAATAAAAAAAAAAGTCAGAATAAAAATGTTCAAGAGATAACTTGCATATTTTTAACAATATATTATTGTCCCAGTCATGGTGTCACATTGAATTATAGAATCTTATTTCTTCAGCCCTGCAATTAAGTTAACTGAAGGAAAGAAAAAGAAGCTGAGAATGATTGCTGTGATTTTCAATCTGATTATCTCTAACCAAATATCTATTAGAAATTAGTTTTTGAGATGGTGTTTAAGCTATCAGAACACAGAGCTCATTGGATAATTTTGATCTAGTTCTGTTCTCCCACATCCACTTACAGTCTTTCATAGGACTGTTATTATGATAATAAAGGAAGAACCACTATCACCCCAATAAACTCCAACTTGAATCCTCAGAGAAAATGAAATATAAATGTAATGGTAAATATTTAATACATAAGATCAGACCTTCAATAGTAACTGTGAACTATTTGTTAATTATGCATCATAGTCTTTGAAGGAACAATTCCTGAAAATAATGATCATGTTTTTTTTCTAATACATTTCTGGGGAATCTCTCTCTTCTAATATTATTGTGATTTCTTCATAGAGATTTCCTCACTCCAGACATCCCACCCATGCTATCATATAATCTATGAAAAATGGAAGTAGGTAATTCAGCTATTACCTCTATGCATTATCATTACCCAAGCATGACGTTTAACTGGTGAGTAATGCAGTTTTTAAACTGTCACAAGGCTATTGGTTGTTTTTTTTACTGCAAAACAACTTGATATAACTATCTCAATGAAAACTCTTGAGATGAAGGCAACACTACGCACGTCACTGAAAGATTATTTCAATCTTTAGCAGAATCTGACAGATAGTAATGCTAGTTATAGAAGTTTACAGAAGTTTACAGAAGTTAAAGTCCCACTTTGGGTACAAGGTTGGAAAACCTGATTATTATTTTACACTACTTTTGCAAAGTATGTCTCATTTTGCTTTTGCTAGAAGTCCTTGGAATTGTAGATATGTTTTTATCTATAGTTTTATTTATTTTTATATAAATGACTATGACTGGATTGAGTACTTTTACTTTTATTATAGCAATAGCACTTAGACTTATATACCACTTTACAGTGCTTTACAGCCCTCTCTAAGCTGGTTGATAGAGTCAGCATATTGCCCCCAACAATTTGAGTCCTCGTTTTACCCACCTCGGAAGGATGGAAGGCTGTGTCAACCTTGAGCCTGGTGAGATTTGAACTGCCAAATTGCAGGCAGCCGGCAGGCAGCGGAAGTAGCCTGCAGTACTGCACTCTAACCACTGCGCCACCGTACTGGTTATATTTTAAATAGTAAAATGAGTTAGAACTGCTTTAAATTATCAATATATTGCATTTGTTTAAGTGTTGCACAGTTAATTGTGATCCGACAAACCACAGCCATAGAATGGTTTAGCATGAAAGTTGACCCAACTAATTCACAGCATAATTTTGAGGATAAAATACAATTTATCTTAATATTTTTTGGGGGGTGGCATTTTGCTCATCCTTATAATAGAAGGGATATATTTATAGTTTGGACAGTAATACACAGTCCTACTTCCTCAGAATCTGGCTTTGCATCTTTTAGTTTTCATTCTCCAGAGAACATTTCTGCTTGCTTGTCTAATCAAATTCTCAAATAAGTGGAAGCTCTCCAATATGAAACCAGCCCAAAGAGAATCAGAAGTTCAGTGAGGACTTCCCTAAAGCCAACTCCCAGACCTGACATGTATCTTCTGCTTCTTCATTTTCTTCTGCAACATAACAAAACTAAGAAGTTAGAGAAGGAGCTAAAATCTCTCCTCATTCATAATCCAGCAAAGCTGGAGCACTTAGAAAGGATAATTATAGAAGCATTCTGCACCACTGCCTTAAAGCTCACAGTAGGACTGAAGATGAAAGTGTCTCCCTAATGGGATAACAGAGATTTCTGCTGACAAAGACCCTAGTGAGATAACAAACAAACCAGTCCCATATAATTACCAGGCTTGCTTGAATCAAAAATTGCCCCAGACAATTCAATTACCACTCTATATGTTTATGGTTGGAAATGTTTGAAAGAAACTGGTATTACAGTACTGTTCTAGGTGCCAGTTTTCAATTTCTTTGGGTCAAAGCCATTCCAATATAGGCATTGGTAAGACTGCAGGGAGGTGTTAATTAGAAGCAGGAGCTATCTGCTCCCAGGAAACTGTTCCTTGCGTGTGTAATCAAACACCCCACCCGCCCCAATTGAACAGAAACACTGTTCTCACTACATATTTGAAATAAAATGAACATTCTGGTGCACCCAAATAATTGCTCTTTTTTCTCACTGGGAAGCCTGTAGTTGTGTAATTTTCTGGGCTGGATAGAACTTTGGTAATTTTCACATTAAGCCAGAGGGTGGTTTGAAAAAAATGTGATGTTCCTTACTGCAAAAATCCAGCATGTTTTTGATTGTAAGCAACTCAGAGTCATTTTTATCAGTCACTGACTGAGATGGGTGGACATAGAAATTGAAAAAATAAAACAAATAAATAAAATGTTTCATCTTGCTTGAGGAAACCACAAAGGAAGAAAAGCATGTAACTACAATCAGTGAATAAAAGATTCTAATCGGTAAGATATACAATCAATACAGTATTTTACATTCTGTTTTTCACTGCATTTTGGCAAATGTAAGAGGGCAAATCTATTTACAACCAAGGATAGACATACAGCTACGTGCACAAAATGGAATGTGTATTTTGTTCCTTGAGCAGAACAAATGTTTTGAGGCTCAAAGGTGTGACAATGTGTATGCTTTGTTCTGGCCATGGACTTATGAAACTGAGCTGTTCTGTTCACGCTCAGGATATTTTGCAGAATCTTAGCCAAGGTGCACAAAAAAGGAACAGCCGAGACCTTCAAGATTGAATCAAGTGGTCTGGTTTTTTTAGCTACATTGGAAAATTATCCAACAGTATGAAAAACAAAAAGATACAATTTAATCAGCCTCTTGCTTGCCACCATGATTATTTTGTTACTAGTTTCATCTGGTTTTCCAATCATTTCTAATTTCAAATGAGGTTGCTATTTTGCTCAGCCAAATTATAATATGCTTTGTAATTAATAACACTTTATCTCTGCTTCTTGAAATTGTGATAGCATCATAAACTATTACAATAGTTTGCCATAAGTGATGAAGAGGTTCCTGTCCTCAGATCTACATTTAAAATCCTCATGTTTCCAGGCTAGCACTGGAACTGGAACTTCTTTACTGATATATGTTTAAAATGCTATCTGTCCTCTTAAAGTCTAGAGCAATGTATTAATATGATTATAATAATACAGTTTTAAACACACAAATGCATTTGAACCTGCACAAACACACTCTTACGATAAAGCAAAAATTATAATAATAATAATCAGCAAATACAGTAGAAGTATAGTAGAATACCAAAATAAACAATGTGGTTTTGAGCTGCGATCGAAATTATTGAAATTTCAGCAGAACTTATATTTCTATAGGATTTCCATATGTACAGATTTCAAGATCCCTTTTCAGCCCAGAACGATGTTGGAGTATGTCATCACGTTCTTTGACAGGCAATATAAGATCTCTGAATTAGCAAAAAATGGTTCAAGGAACAAGGTTTTCTCTTTTTCTGGCTCAATAGAAATTACAAAGATGGGAATCTGGAGATGGCAAACATACATTCTAGTTTTGCTGCTCTTTGGGTGGAAGCACAATTCAAATTATATTAGCCTGCCATCTAATATAATCTTAAATTACCACTGTTGTAACTACATGATGTAGCCAAACAGCATGATTGTCTAAGTGCTTCTTTCACTTTTAAATCACACCTCAGAAGAACCTGTTACTGGAAATAAGAAACATAATCTATTTCTGTATGGAAGGAAATAGTAATACGATACCTCAGTATTCTGTCCTGGGCCTAGAGCTCTTCAATATTTTTATAAATGACTTAGAACGGAGATAAAAGGGAAGCTCAGCAAATTTACAGATCAGTCAAAGATGGGGGCAATTGTTAATACTTCAGAAGAGAGGCTCAGAGTTAAAAAAGTGCACTACAGGTAGTTTTTGATTTATCATCACAATTGATTCCAAAAATTATGTTGCTAAGTGAGAAAAATTATGTTGTTAAGTGAATTTTGCCCCATTTTATGACCTTTCTTACAACAGTTGTTAACTGAATCACTACAGTTGTTAAGTTAGTAACATGGTTGTTAAATGAATGTGGCTTCCCCACTGACTTTGTTTATCAGGAGGTCATAAAAGATGATCATATGACCCCGGGATACTGCAACGGTCATAAATATGAGTCGATTGCCAAGCATCTGAATTTTAACCATGTGACCATGGGGATGCTGCAACAATCGTAAGAGTGAAAAATGGTCATCTTATTACTTTTTTCAGTGATATTGTAATTTCGAACGGTCACTAAACAGTTTTAAATCAAGGAGTATACGTATCTCTGAGTTTGAATTAAGCCTTTTCCAACAATTTCAGTTCAATGGCTAGAAATATCGCCAGGTTGCACCTGGCTCAGCAGTAGGACCTGAGAGAAAGATCTGGGTGTCCTGGTAGACCACAGATCAAGCCTGACATAGCAATATGCTGCAGCTGTCAAAGAGCCAATGCAATCTAAGCTGTATCAACAGACATACTGTATAATATTGACATCACAGGTAATGAGAGCAGTGCTATATGCTGCAATGGTCAGCACTTGGAATTCTGTGTCAGGTCAGGGTCACAAAACTGCAGGAAAATATAGACGAACTGGAAAGAGAGCACAGAAAAACAGCAAAGATAGTGAGAAATTTGGAGACTAAATATTATGAAGAACAATTAAAAGATCTGTGTATGCTTAGTTTAACAAAGAGAAGGCTAAAGAGACACATGAAAGCTGTTTTCTAATACTTGAAGTGCTGTCACAGGGAAGGGAGAGTAGATTTGTTTTCTGTAGTGCCCTAGGGTAGGACAAGAAGCAATTTATGCAAGCTTTAAAGATTCAAACTTTAATTTCCTGACTGTAAAGAGCTATTAAGCAGTGGAACAGCTTGCCTCCTGGAGATTTTCAAACAAAGGATGGATAGCAGCGGTGGGTTGCTCCCGATTCAGCCCGGTTCTTAGAACCGGTAGTGGCAGCGGTGGGAGGCTCCGCCCACCCGCCCGGGATGCTTCTGTGCATGCGCAGAAGCATTGCGAGCACGCGCGAGTGTGCGCGCGAACCGGTAGCAATGGGTTTTAGAACCCACTACTGATGGATAGCCATTTGTTTGAGGTGATCTGAGGATATCTGCCTGGGGAAAGGAATTAGACTAGAAGACCTTCAAAGTCCCTTCCAATCCTATGATTCCATGATTCTATTATTTGGCTTTAATTCAGAATGAATTGGAATTATAAACTCCCAAAACAACGCTCAGGAATCTGGAGACGAGGTTGCTATTTTAAGCCAAGTCTAGACTCTACCTTCAGCCTCATGGAAGATGAACTTAATTTTCCACAAATCTAATATGTTTCTTAAAAATATGTATAGATCTGCATCAATATATAGCCCATATCAGACCAGATATGGCAAGCATTGACTGAAATTATCCATCTTAAAAATTAACAGTAAAAGTGGGATAGGGGAAAAGGAAATAAATAATGTGTGCTTCCATCTCAGTCAATTTTGGCCAGACAATATGGACCAGAGCCTACAGAAGCTGATGTAAAGAGACTGAAGACTCCAGTGGGCTTAGACTGAAAGCAATCACAAAAAAAATCTTATGTATGGACTATTACACACAACTGCTAACTGTGGGTAGGCAACACTTCAACAGTCTCATTGAGAAAGGTTGAATGGACATTACCCTTCAATTCATTCCTGTATTGGCAGGGCAACCTACAATCACACTTTCTTGTTCTGCTTTAAAAAAAATTGTCTTTTCTACTTTGTGTAATTTTCTAACTTGGTTGTATGATTTCTGCTGCTCTTTCACTACTGTGTTTTAATTTAATCTCAGCAAGGTTTGAATTCCTACTGATGTCTATACAGTGTTGCTGGCACAATCTCACATCATTGCTTGCTGCCTCGTATGCCCACTTTCAGCATGTCGGCATTTAAGGAGAAAAACATGCTGATTTAAAACCTGAACCCCTTTTGGCTTTGCAAAGCTGATTTGGGGCATTATCTGGGTTCCACATACAACTGGTGTACCAACAATCATGACAAGCAATAACTGGACAGAAAATACTGACTTTCTCTACCATTAACCATTGCTATTGAAATGGCAGGCCTTCTTAAAGTCTTGGTGGACTTTAAGGGATTGATACAAATTCTGTCAGTTTCCTCTTCCAGGTTAGTTTCTGCAATCCCACCAGTCCACTGGGAAGGTAACAGGTGGGAGGAAGACCCAAGGGAGAAGGGCTCACCAAAAACATTTATCAATAGAAACCACATGTCTTCAAAGACCTTTATATGGAAAGGAAAATAATTGATGCTGGATTTTCCCAGCGTGACTGGGAAGGGAAAAGAAGAAGGAAAAAAATTGAGAGCCATCCAGATGGAAAACCTAATCAGCATCATTGCCAAAACTGAAAAGTAGATTAAAATCTGGACAGCAAAGAAAATGCTGGAAGTGGATGATAACTTATAGTGATAATGGCAAAGGGATCATATTGCACTGGGGAAGCCTCTGGTAAACCACTCTTGTAATTTATGAAATAGTTCCTCCCTCTTGAAAAGGTTGGAAGAAGGGGGAAAACACTACTTGACAATGTAGGAAGTGTAAAAGTGTGGCTAATGAAGTCACTGAAGTTGCACTAGGTTCCTTGCCAGCATCTGATTCTGTCCATTGAGGGCACCAGTTCTTTTTTTCCAAGAGAATATAGTGCAGAATACAATACAACTGCTGGCATCTGAGAGTTCACTGGAGATTCTCCTGGTCCACATGCTCCATGCCAAAACCCTGGATTCAGTCCTAGAAATACCACTCTGTTTGAGCATCAAGGAGGTAGCAAAAATGTGTGCCATCTTGTTGCCCTACAGCAACTGGAGAGAAAATGCCCCAATGTAGGCTTGCCTCAAATAAGTCATTTTAATCAGACAAACCCAAATTGGGGATTTGCCTTTGCTCTCTCTATACCATCTGAATAATTCTAGTAGTTCAGGTGCCAGAGCCAAATTTCTGAAACATTCAGATTTCTGTGACATACTGGATGAAATATGCTCAAATCACTAAAACTCTACATGCCCTTAGAACATATTTTCTAGCCATTTCTCTGTGATTCCTGCCAAGTGTATACTCTTACATCGTGTGCAGGGAGACGGATACTTGCTTCCCATCCAGATGAAATCATGCAGAACTAAAAGTCAAAACTAAAACACAGATTTCCCTAGGGAATTATGCAGCTTCAAAGACGCATGGTAAAGAGAACAACTCAGGCAAAAAGCAGTCAGGTAGCAAATAGAACTTTGACTTCAATGCAGTTTGTCTCTGTGTGAAGAAAACCTGTGATTAAACTACAAATGTGGCAAAAGCAATTCATTTAAACACCTTGCATGCTGCCTCTGATTTAGAAGCAGGTTCTCCAGTACACTAAAACCTGTCCATCAATGAGAGCTAATTAATAAGGAGATTGCTGTTTGCCCTTTGCTTAGTGTAGACATGAAATGCTTACCAAAACAATCCAGTGGCATAATTGCTTAAAATCATGAGAGATAATCAGTCTACTTTAATCATCTAGCAAACTCTCAATAATTAAGATTTATCAGGTAAGAGCTACACAAATCACAAAGAAGGACTATTAGTGACATCTTATTTATCCTATTCACACATATAAATATATGCACACAGAAGAGTATTTGTTACATTAACAAACAGTCCAATATGTTTCTCACTGCTGAAAAGCTCAACGGAGTCACAGCTAGGATTTACTGTATCAAATATATAAGCAGGATTCACTATAGAATTTTTACCATGGAAATTGTGCATGAAAGCTACCTGTTTGTAAAAAAAGAAAAAGAAAAAAGAGGGGGGGGAAACAAGCCCTGTTATGTGTGTTATACACATCAAAGGTTGTGAGTAGACTCTAAACGCAAGTGATTTTAAAACAATCATTTTAATGGAAAATAATCCCAGAATAAAAAGCATTAGGTAGATATAATCATGTCTTCCTCAGATTGACTTAATATAAGGAGTTCATTAAAGCCAAATTAGTTAAGAGCCCAGACTGGAAACAAGTCTTGACTGACAGTCCATTGATATAAACTTCAGAAATTGCTTTTTCTCACTTTTCCACACAGAGCCTGTCTTATAAGTGTGAAAGGAAATAATATCATCTGCCTCAATAAAAATAACAGAAGGATCCTGAGACATTATTCCTGCAAGCAAAGCCTTTTGAGAGGCTATTCCTTTTTGTGTAATTTGATGTGACCTGGGACAATTAGCAAATGGTCACATTTAGCACCTGCCTCTAAATTATTGATTTGATAATTCACATTCAGGAGAATCACTGAAGATAAAAGTGCCAACCCAGATTACTTTGGAGGCCTGGGGGTACTTGAAAATGCAAGTAAGAACTAAAAAAAAATGTGACACAACTGTAAAAACATTTCACCTGAAAAACATGATGAAGACCTAAATGATCTTCCCTTCTCTAAACTGAAATGAGTCTACCCTCAGAAACCACTGTTTTCCTAATTCATAATTAATGCAAAAATTATGTTCACATAACATGCAAACCAGGCTTTGTTTTCTGTGGTTTTGTTGTTGTTGTTGTTAGTTGCAAAGTCGTGTCCGACCCATCGTGACCCCATGGACAACGTTCCTCCAGGCCTTCCTGTCCTCTACCATCCCCCAGAGTCCATTTAAGCTCACGCCGACTGCTTCAGTGACTCCATCCAGCCACCTCATTCTCTGTGGTCCCCTTCTTCTTTTGCCCTCAATCTTTCCCAGCATTAGGCTCTTCTCCAGTGGGTCCTTCCTTCTCATTAGGTCGCCAAAGTTTTTGAGTTTCATCTTCAGGATCTGGCCTTCTAAAGAGAGTCAGGGTTGCATGAAACCAACATATTTAGGTAGTTTATGTTCCAATATATTGTTCAAATCCGGAAAATAAATTCAGTGGTCAGATTACAGTAAACATTTCAGTACAGAAAAAAGGAGTACATTTTAAACTCATCCTCACCATTTATTTATTTTTAAATGATCAGTTCTATATCTTAAGGCTTGTTTACTTTTGTCTTCGCATGATGTCTGTGTTGTTTCTAAATATGCTTTCTTTATTGAGATAGTTTCCAATATCACATTAACTAATTAAATGTTTCTGATGTTCAAAAATCCACATACCCTTGTGCTGTAACAACTTCTTCTCTGCATACGCTACCATGATTTGCAAATCCTTCTCCAGAATATAAACAAATGAAAAAGCTTACAGGACTCCATAACCAAAGCTATTTTGATAACACAAGTTTCATATTTTATTTATTTATGTATTGAATGTATACAGCAATGGAAATATTTGCAGCTTTATTGCACTCTGTTTCATTATCTTGTGTTAATCTCCCCCTCATTTTATTCCTTTTAGTGCAAAGTTTCTATTCCACCTCTGATACAATGAGCACAGCTACTCAGGGAGTTCCCGAGTGTCCTTGTGTAATCAATAATAGCAATCATTTTCTTCTTTGCACCATCTGTTTACTTTATTAAAACATAATAAAAATAATACGAGGTTGTATTTCTTGTCTAATTTCTGTTTTCATCTCTGAAACTTGACTTCATCATTCTGCTTAGTTCTAAACAGGCTGTGAGCATTGTCCTCACCTGAGACCTATTCTGAATTTACCTCTACTACCTGTGTGCCTCATTAGCAGCCCTGAGGTAAACAGGGTCTGAAGGGGTTTTTTTTTACAGCTGCCAAGTGTTAGTATAAATATTGAATTTTCTGTTTCATCCCTCCTCCTCCCACGCTGCAAAAGACTGCTTTAGAAAAGCAACATGCCCTTTGCCCAAAGAAGGGGCGGTGAGGGGAGAGAGACAAAGTGACAATGTGAAACTGAGTGATTTATTCTTCCTGCAAGCCATTTTACGAACAAAAATCCAAACTGATCAGAAAGTTAAATATTCATGAAACATTATTCATTAAGATTTGTCTTGCCAAGTGGGTGAAATGAGGCAAGGGGAGAAATTAGCTTGCTTGAGAGTGTCAAAGTGATTATGTGATTAAACTGCAATTTACAATTTCTTCTTCAAAAGAAATGGTACTTCCTGATTTGTGTTTCTCCCCTCTTTCCATGTAATAAGAGACTTGAAGAAAAATACTGCATGTAATTTTGAAAAGAAGTAGAACCAATCCAAGCTTAAGTCTATGTTAAAAACTCTAGGCATTTTACTTAGAATCGGTACTGATGTTTTTCAGCTACATAGATACGGTACTGTTTTGTTTGGCTAAAATGTACTTATACCTCTAAATGTTTCCCACTGGTTTTATGACCTTTTAAAGGAAATATAATTGCCTACCTACTTTACAGCAGTTGAAGAAATGCAATATTTTGTTCTTCTGTGATTGTCATTTTGAAGAAATAAAATATTTCTAGAAGATTTCATGTAAAGTACAATGAAACTTTCTCAGCCTGTCCCCTAATCCTGCTAGGATTCTAAACAAGACTCTGCTGTGCATTTGCAAAACCCATCAGCTGCAGCATATATACTCTGTAAAAAGCAAATCCCATCACAGCATTTATATGCACAGTATGAATAGGTTAATATTCTTCTTTAACTTGACCAAGACAAGCTCTGGTTTGTTTTCTTTAATGCTACAAATACAGATTAAATACCACTGGCTCACAGGAGGGGGGAAACAATTTCAATTTGCAACTTGTTTATGTACAGCATAAGGCTTGCCCAGGTTAATTAGAAAAGACAAGCTTTTCTTCAAATGAACGCCCCGGTTCATTTTGTCATCCAGTTTATTTGTACATTTTCTTTTTTTAAAAAAATAATACATTTATACATTTATATAACAATGCATAAAATCAACCATGACCAGGCTTATGTCGGCACTGAAGTCCTGCCAAAGTAGTAATCCACACAATATTCATACCGTAGTTATCAAGCTTGGCAGGACTTGGGTGTCTTTCTGAAATCCTGGGACAGGTGTTTAGGCGCGATAGTGAAATTTTACATGCCTTCGGTGAAAACAAGCAGGGAAAGGATTCAGGGAAAGACATGAGTATAATAACAACCCCCTGACCAATGCATGGCATATACAGAAGACTTTAAGCAAAGGATTCATGTGCATAATCAATAGATTATAGTGAACATTCAAGCACATACTTTGGGGGGGGGTTATTTAAAAAAGAAACTGGGGCCAATCTCAGGACTCAAAGAGTTCCTTCAAATTATCAGTCGAAGTTCAATGTTATTTCTCTGCTATTCACCACAACCCACCGTTGACATTCAAACAAGGCACAGTATTTCTAAAAGGTTTCTCAGTCTTAACAGAACATTAGATTCTGCTACCACATCTGGATGACAAGCATTTGTTTTCTGAGAACTCTTCTTGTTTATATGTAAAGATCGTGAGAGCTTTAGCTAGGAATTTCAAGGAGTACCTCTGCCATGAATGTGGTATTTCCACAGGGTAAAGTTTTTAAACAAAGTATGTTTTACTTAAGACAAAGAGATTATGGATATAAAAAGTGTTCTTCTAAGATGTTGAGGAGTTCTTTTATTACAGGAATAGAGTATGAGGATACACCAGTGTCTCTCAACATCAGCAATGTTAAGGTATGTGGACTTCAGCTCCCAGAATTTCCTAGCCACCATGCTGGCTGTAGAATTCAGGGAGTTAACATGTACACATCTTAAGGTTGAGGTTATGAGATTATGAGGTAGGGATTTGACTGTGCAGTTGACTTTTTCAGGTTTGAAAAAGTGGTCTGACTTGACCTCTTGACTTTTTCAACATGCCTATAGATGGCTTATAAGGTAAAGGTAAAGGTTCCCCCACACATGCATGTTAGTCGTTTCTGGCTCTAGGGGCGGTGCTCATCTCCGTTTCTAAGTCAAAGAGCCAGCACTGTCCGAAGATGTCTCCATGGTCATGTGGCCGGCATGACTAAACGCCGAAGGTGCATGGAGCGCTGTTACCTTCCCACCAAAGTGGTCCCTATTTTTCTACTTGCATTTTTTACATGTTTTCGAACTGCTAGGTTTGGCAGAAGCTGGGACAAGTAACAGGAGCTCACTCCATTACGTTGTGCTAGGGAGTCAAACTGCTGCTGACCTTCTGATCGAGAAGCTCAGCATCTTAGCCACTGAGCCACCGTGTTCCTTATAGATGGCTTATAGATGGCTCTAATTTTTTTTACAGAGAATTTTGCCCTATTAACTCTTCAGAACAAAAGCCTCTGAAAAGTGATATTTTAGATCCTAACATTTGATTTGATTATGTGCCATAAATTCAGTGTCAATTCTTAGTGACTACATACAAGTAGATATTCTCCAGGAGGATCTCTCCCTTATTGGGTCCTTCAGGTCTTTCATTTCTGCTGTAATTGAGTCCATCCATCTTGATACATTGTCACTAATATTCCTCTTCACTTTTCTTCCATCCTTTCCAGCATTATAGAATTCTCCAGAGAACTAAATCTTGGCATAATATGTCAAGGATTTGGATAATTTGAGCCTGGTCATTTGTGCCTTGAATGAGAACTCTGGATTGATTTATTCGATAATCAATCGGTTTGTTTTCTTGACTGTTGAAGGTATTCTCAGGAGTCTTCCTCAACACCAAAGTTCAAAGACATCAATACTCTTCCTATTCTGCTTCTTTAAAGTCCAACTTTCACTTCTATAGAGTACCACAGGGAATATGATATGGGTGGGATTTAAGTTAATGAAGCCTACTTAATTTCATCTCATTGTTTTTAGTAGATTTGCTCTAGCATTATCTAAGTCTGAAGTAAACTTCATGAAATTACTATATATGTTAATTCAAACCTCCCTGTATTATTTAAAACCTAAGAGCCTATGGCTAAGCTGTTACTGAATCATCAATTTAAATGAAAAATCATAGAACATATGCAGCCATAGTTTTATTGCTAAACAGTGAACGCAGCTTTCTTAGAAAGTCATTTTCTTAAAAGTTGGCAGATGTTTTTATTATATTAACCAACTACTTAATCTTTTCTACTATGGATGGTCAACAATGAATATTCAATTTATGTCATGTTTTTCTTGAGTGCATTTGTATAGAATATAAGACCTTAGCAGTGCAGCTGGCTGTTCAAACATTATTAGAGAGTTGATGGACCACATTATTCTGAAATGTAAAAACATTCAATCTTATGCAATGTTTGAGCATTGAGCATTTAGTTAATCATGACGTTGTTGCCTTCTTAGTTCCTTGGCAAAAGGCAGTACTACAATGCATCTTTTACTGTAAACCACTCAAAGGATTTTGTGCTTGGTTGTAAATAAATAAATTAGGGGATGGAGTGGATTTCATCCAACCTCATGGCAATTTTGAAACTGTATGAGAAACTAAGACCAATGCAACCATTAAACAAGTAAACAAAAGAGAACTAATTGCAGTGAACTTGTTAGCCCAGTATTCCCAAACCTGGACTACTTCCATATTACATTTCACAATTCCCAGTAATGGTCATGTTGGTTTACAATTCTGCCAGTTGAATGCCACACATTTGGAGACTACCTAAGTAGGAAAAACCATTAATGTCCAGCTAGAAATGCCACCTTTATCAATGAGGACAATTTTCAAATGTACTCTGTAATGATTTTGCTTTTTTAAGAACATATAAAGAAGCATACGGGTTTTTAATATGATTAATCTAACAGATGAATTTTAATGTACAACTTTCCCTAATATATGTTTTGTTACCTATTTGGGATCTAACACCTTCACTGCAAAATTCTGAAATTAATTCATATATTAGCCTAAAATGTGCAGCATAAACTGTTTACTTAAAATGAGGACCAAAAGATTTATTCCATCCTTATCCTCAATGCATTGCCCATCTTAGTGAGAATTACCCTGAAATCAAAACTCCAATTTCTAAAAAAAGAGCAAAAAATAATGCCAACCACATCTTGTTCTTTTTCCAGATCTGTATCACAGTACAATCATCAGTAGAGAAACTTGGTACTATAGTGAATTTAAAAAAAAAATCCTGATTTTTTTCTGAAAGAGGCAGCCACCTTTCATTTACTGTATAAATGGTCATTGAATTCCTGTTAATGTCCATTAACACTGATCAACACTTAACATTTCCCTAAGGGTCCATCCACTTTCCTAAAATACCATTTCCAGGTTTTTAAGAGTTGTTAGAGGTTATCAGCAGAGCAGGTTCAAGTTGATGTAATGAATCTCACATGCAAATCTAGTTTGACCTAAATTACATTGAAACTCAAAGTATATAAAGATGGGGTTTTTTAAATCATTAACTTCCACTAATTTTTTTCCTAGTAAAGCAAGGGAAGTGCATTGATTAGTGCATACTAAGTGCTATTCCAAGTTTGTTCTAAGTACTATTCTAAGTACTATAAGTGATGTCATTACTTCAGACTCCATCTATAATTATGTCTGTTTTGTCATGACTGAATAAACCAGGGGTGTCAAACTCGCAGCCCATGTGCCGGATGTGTCACGCGCTGGCCACGCCCACCCCCAGTTTAGCGAAGGGGGGGGAAGTTGTGATACGTCACGTGACGACAATGTGACGCCACAAGTTTGACACCCCCGGAATAGATAGTTCTGAGATATGTTTTAGATACTTAAGTTGTCAACATTTTTAAAAGCCTTAGACAGGAAAATAGAAGTTTTGAAAATAACTTGGTCTTCCAAGATCAATTACATATATTTAACACACATATTCCACATCCCACTGCTCTCAAGGGATCTGCAGCATAGCTCTTGGGAATGAGATGAGATGAGCTTTATTTATTGCTAGTGGCAGAAGACTCTGCAATCTGAACCTAGAGAACAATAATTGGAAAATAAAAGAGGAGTCAATTCTTGCTCCTTCCCAAGAATAGTCTTCAACTGTCTTTCCCAATGAACCTTTTATATTTGAAGAGAGTGTTCACCAAAAGCTCATTGACAACTGTTTAACAGACTGCAGTTTCCTTATAATTGCATTCAAGCTTTTCTTTTTTACTGTATTATTTTCTAAAAGCATTTTCATCTAGTTAGTAAACATTCACTTGACAGCTTTAGCATGTATTTTTCACTATAGTCTAAAAATAATTATGGAAGAATTGAAACAAATTTATCAAAAGACCCAAAGAACCTAAGAATTTAAATAAATGTCATCAATTTCTTCTTATTTTCAGGGTCACTGTTCACACACTGTTCCATCCTCCAAAATAAAGCCATTCTCCTTTTTCATTCTACCAAGTAGCCAGACACTCCAAGGATTGTTCTTCCACCAAATCTGCTACCTAGGAACTACTGTAAGACTTAAGGCTGAACAGTTGTTGAAAGTGAAAATGGAAGTTCTATAGTAATTGATGGCATATTGAGTTTTCCATGGAGTTGGCCTCATCTGAACCTTTCTTCTCTTCTTTAGAATTCAAGATTTCAGATCAGGCTGGACCAGTAGTGGGTTCTAAAACCCGTTGCTACCAGTTCGCGCGCACACATGGGTGCGCAACACTTCTGCACATGCCCAGAAGTGCCCCGGGCGGGTGGGTGGAGCGTCCCAGGTGGGTGGGTGGAGCATCCCAGGCGAGTGGGCAGAGCCTCCCACCGCCGCCGCTACCGGTTCGCAGAACCGGGCTGAACCGGGAGCAACCCACCGCTGGGCTGGACCCTTAAATCAAGTCTTGGGAAAGAATAGGATATAATAGCTGAGATAGATTGTTTTGCTTTTCCTGATTATCCTACCTTTCCCTTTGCTTTTTTAAAGTTTAGCAATACACTGGTTCATTTCTCCAGTCACCTGAAGTAGTAGGGTTTCACCCTCAACTCTCAACTACTCAATAGGTTATTCAATTATTTGGAAGCTGAGGGCAAAATCTTTCTACTTGGAAAGACTGAAAGAACAAGGAAATTACATACTTTTGGAAACAGCAAATGAGTTTTTGACACGTTTTAAAACAGTCATCTTCTTACAAGGCCAAAAATGAGCGTAGTTGCACTTTTTCAAACCAACACATTTTGTTAAAATACATAAACTTTTGTGAGCTGTAACTCACTTCATCAGATTTGTGAACTGGCTAAACTGATGAAAGATTTAAATTGATCTTCATGATTAGCCATCTAACTTTTTAACACTTTAGATCAGGGGTGGGTTCCTCCCGATTCGGACCGGTTCTCCCAAACTGGTAGTGGCCTGCTGGTGATGTCATGATGACATCACTGAACTGGATCGGTCGGTGCTGGTCCGTGGGGGCCGCTATCTTTTTTTTGAATTTTTTTTATTTTTTTTTATTATTTTTTTTCCTTCTGAGCATGCACAGAAGCTGACTTCTGGCACTGTGCATGCAGTCACCATCTTTTTTTCGGCTTTGTTTTTTTTCCAGATTTTTTGTTACTGCGCATGCGTGCGCGCCCACGCGGCGTGGGAGGGAGCGAACTGGCAGCAAGGTAAGTTGGAACCCCTCCCTGCTTTAGATCTGTTTATAATTGTTTAAAAATCAAATAGGAGGAATTTGTTGAGACTGGGTTTAATCAAATGCAAAACTCTAAAGTATTACTTTTTTGCACAGCAAACATTAATAATACAACAATAATGTATTCATAAAATCAGCTTCTGCCACCTTCCTAAAATATATTCAGCTAATATTCAGGCAAATAACAATTTAATCCCTAAAGAAAAGCTTAGATTGAATAAATTGAAGCATGTTCAATCAATATAACCCAAGGGATTATAGTAAGTCAAATGTACTAGGAATCCTGCAATCATATATATGAGCAAGTCCTTTCTTACTCCCCACACAATTAATACCCAATGGCATGAAATATAGATAGTGTATGTTTAATGTAATATGATGCTAATTGTGATTTATAAATGTTCCTTCTGTGAATCTTAAATCCATTCAAATTCATAATCATTTTTCCCTTTATTGTCCTGGAAGAAAGAACGTTTCATGCCAGCACCAACACTGTGCAATTTTCTCCCTTTTCTCTTTACTAGAGAAAATACTTTTTTCTATAGCTATTGCTATTGCTACTATCTTTCAAAAGTAAACATTTTAAAAGTATTTTTGTTACCCGCCCTCCGCTTCCCCCCCCCCCATATGAATTTCTCTTATTTGGCCACCTAGTTTTAATTAAGACTTGTGATTTTATCTATTTGGATTACATATGTTTGCTTCTTTGTCCTTTAAGAGTTTCATGATGGCAGTTGTCATACTCAAATGTGTTTGGTCAGAAGTATGTATAAATAGCATTTAACTCACATGTTATGTTGTTTCTGACACCTATTTGGTGCTTATATTTACTCTTAGTTTTCATATCTGGTCAGTGACCAAAATAAAGTTTTGCTTTGACAATTCAATATCTAGATTCTCTGAGCAGTTTTAAGCAATTCAATAAATATTCCATAATGTTGTCCCTTTGGAATTTAAATACTCTGAGACCCATAAAACATCTATTTGCCAGCCCTGCTTTAGCCTCCTCATTTTCCTCAGTCAATCTTTAGATTACAGTACTTTAAATGTATGTTCCATGTTGCCACTCAGGCAGGTTCTGCCATTTTATTTAAAGTATTCAGTGTCTGACAAGAGGAAATAAAATATTCTCACTGGAGCTATAAGTAGCATCATGGTTTGTCTTTCAGCATATATTAAAAAAAACTCCTTGTGTTAACGTAGTGTTGGTGTTTTGCCAGTCAACAGAGGTGGGGAGAGGGAGATGAGGAGAAAGAGAATAAAGACAACATTGCTTTCCTGCAATAATTCATGGAGTTGATTGTCCTTCCTCAATGTTTACATTTCTATTTATAAGAACAAATCGATGCTACTATCTTGGCTGGCAAAGAAGGCTGGCTGTCCAGCCAGAATGGCAGGTGTAAAGAAGTCTGCATTAAATATTAATTTACATCAGACAAAGGGCTATTTTGTCTTTGTCACTCTGGCAGCACAAATGGAAAATCCATGCAGCCTTTTCAATTAGGCTGTACTGACAAGGTTCTAATCAATGGGGGAGGCAGCAGGGATCCATGCCGTAGCAAGTGAAGGAAGTAATACAGTAAACTACAAGCAATGCAGGTAGAGCCATCATATGCCAATCAAATATTTTATCTAGCCTTATTGGGCTGAACATCCAGGGAATATGTGTAAAACCTGACACTATCAATCTGTTAAATCTCTTTTACACTAAGCTTTTGATTCCATGCATATTCTAAGCCAACAATGGATCGACCTTTCTGCTGTTGCTTCTGCTACAGACTCCTGCCTACCCAGCAGTTTGAAAGCATGCAATATGGAGAGTAGATAAATGGGTACCACTTTGGTGGGAAAAACTTAGCTGCATTCATGCATGTGGAGACCAGAAGCCAGCACTGGACCTGGCTGGACATGAGGCAATGCAATATGAGGTGAGGCAAGGAGACACCGGTAGAGGAGCACAGAAGAGCCAGCAACCCAAGCACCACTAGTCAAATGGTGTAAGCTAGTTCACCCCCTGCAGTGCACCAAGGATAGGCATGCAAACGTCGAACAGAATGAACTAGCAATTTAAGCAGTCATTACTGCATTGTGTCTAGCATTTGTAGATTTCCCTGACATTGTATGCCATATGCGAAATAAATAAATCTGCTACAGAACTAATATAAGAAAAGGAAAAGCAAATGGGAAAGTATGGGTGCTGTTGTACTTCCTAATTGTATTGCCTATTGCTCAGACCTGAGCTAAGTGGTTGCATCATTGCATATATTGGGGCAGATGTATTGCCTTGTCCTACTGTAAAGGCAAACAAAAGTAGGACCAACCATGGAATCTGCATCTATGTAGACATGTATTTAATGAAGAATGAACTTATCTTAGGGCAGCCAAATGGAAGCTATTGAGGAACCTTTCCAAATGATTGTAGTGCCACATGTTACCCCTATGTCAGTAGCTCATTATACATCATCCACTGGTGTGTGTGTGTAATGCTATAGGTTCCCACCATGTCCAGTGGCAGAAATTATTGCTGAAATAGTCAAATACTCGCTTGTATGGTATCCTTAAGCAAAAGGCTGTTGCTAATGAATAAAGTGTATTTATTCATGAACAAATAAATTTTAAATAAAAATCAAAGTCCAACATACCTTCTAATTATGTAGACTACTTCATAAATTAATATTATGTAGAACACTCCTTCATAAATTAATTCACCATACCACCGAAGCTGTGGAACAGCTATTGATAGAGATGTTTTTGAGAAGCACCTAAACAAGGGTTCACTTGATTATTCTCAAGTTTTATCTGCTACTATTTCTGTCCCATCTGCCTACTCTGCATAACAAGCCTTTCTACTCAGAAAGGCCCTTAATCTAAAATAAAAAGTCACTGAAAGTCACCAAAACCAATTAAACATAAGCTGTACTACAACTCAATTCTGGCTGAAGAGAAGTATAAGTGCAGCTTTATTGGGAACACAGTCCAGTCTCTAGCCTCTTGCTAGTACCAGTGATTATCTTGTTTTCCTGGTTTCTGACTCCTGTCTCCTTAGATTGAATTGGTTGTCTATAGCAGATGGCAGTTGAAGTCTCAAAGCTTCAGAGTGCAGCAGTTTCTTTATCCCAGGTTTGGGCAACTTCAGGTCTTATTTGCAAAGTTTTCTAAACTGCTGCCATTTTAGTCTTAATGCCTATTCCTTCATCTACTTTGACCTTGCTGTTCTATTAAAGGTACTTTAATTATATTCCAAATTTTCAAGTCTTCTCTACATGACTCTAAATCAAACTGAAGATAAGTCCTTTTAATGATTTAGGGAACAGAGGTTACACAGTAGGCTTAAGTAAAAGTTTCAGGAAAACTATTGGTTAAAAAAATACCCTTAATTTTATTGCCAAAGGTCTGATCCACATGGCCTGTCTGTTACAATGGGAAGACCCTGTACAAACTGCTTGCCAAGGTTCCTCCAACGTGGGGCCAGACTGCTGATGAGGGAGACTGATATTGAACTAAAAAGTTCCAGCATGAAACTAATAAAGTAATAAAATAAATATAGAATATATGTGTAAGATTTTGTAAAAGAATGAAATGAGGAATGAAATGATAAATATGTGAAATGTCTGTATGGGAATAACAATAAAAAATTTATGAGGAAAAAAAAAAGAAAGTAGCATTTTCTATCTTAAGCCAGCACCAGACCACCTCTGCAGACAATTCACAGCAGACAGCGGAGTCTTTCAAGGTCGGTGATCGGCTGGACTGCAATTGGTCTGGCTAATCTGACCTTGTAAAGGAGTAAAAAGATAATTTTGAAGAAGGAATGCAAGGGCTGATGAGTAAATGACCACTCATCCCTGGGAAAGAAAAAGGGGTGAGAAAGAAGGTCAACATAACCCTGTCGATTCTGCTAGGTGCAAGAAGAAAATTCTGTTATACCCCCAAACAATAAAATGGACTTCCAGTAGTTCTTGTGTTGTCTCTTCTGTGATTTGACCTACGGTAACTCAAAGAACTGACAGCTTTGGAAGAACCCCCACCAACGCCACCACTGCTATCTGCCCATTGGATTCTGCATTTTCACAGCCATTTTGCTGTAGATACTTCTTTGCACAACTATAATCTTCATTGGGGGAAGATTCAGAATTGTGAATTTTGACCCATGTAAAAAAATGTAGGCTTCCAAGAGGTCAATATTCCCACTGTTATACAGAATTTGCAATTTACTGAATTTAAGGATTTATTAGATTCAAAACAAGGACAATATTAGTTTCTATAGCAGCCAAAAATCAGAAAGAACTTGGCATCCTTTTCAGACTAACAAATTTTTATTAAAAAGCATAAACTTTCATGAGTTATATCTCACTTCTTCAGATGCAGCACAATCATCATTACCCTAACCCCCCTGAGAACAAACTCCGATACAGAACTGATTGTTTCTTTTATTTTGGTGTCACCTCCATCTTTAAATTCTATTCCATGTCATTTGATTGGTATCAGCAGGGCTGTCTCACTATTTTTCCAAAAGAGAAGAGTCTGCAAGTTTTCATCTGCTCTGCTCTCTCACTGTCCCCTTTACACTCAGTCGTAATCAACTTTAACTTAAAATAAAAGGAAGTTGCACAGACTGCTGAACAAATTGAGCAGCCAATTTGAATTTCATAAAACAAGCTCTGACTTATAACAGTGGCAGCGCCTACACAGCAACACAAAGGTCCCTTCCACCCCATTTTCCTCACCCCCATATGTTCAGGGGAAAGATTGGGGGCCATTTTCTGCCAGTAGATGATGATGGGGGAGAGAACAGAAGAGATTCTGCCATTTGCTGACCTGAAACTACCCATGTTTCTCTGTATACAAGCATCAGTGCTGACCAAGTTTCACACAGTAACAGTAGGCTGTAAAGACAATACTGGACTTTTCATAGCAACATATTTTCCTGCCAACTCAAAGATAACAAGGAAGCATAGGAAGAACCCTGAGAATGAATTATTGGAGTTCTAACAGCCTGAATGCATATTCCAAAGCAATTTCTAAAAGTGTATCAAAGACTGACGTGCATGATAATGTCAAGGCGTTTCCCCAGACTCTTTCTGTTGTTCATAAACTTTCCAATCCATCTTGCATGCTTCTAGTAGCACCAGATATCTCCCTAATGGATGGCATTTCAAGGTCAGTTCCTGTTTAAAATGTAGCATATCTTTATGCCATGGAATCAAGATGGCATTTAATTCTTTGGAATGAAGATCATCTGAATATAAAACCGCAATCCCTAAAGGTGATAGATAAGCTGAAGCCCCTGATAACAGCATGTTTATTTAGAATAAGTAAAGGTAGCCAAATATGTGTATTTTTGTTATTAAATAAATGAATCTTTTTTTTTCCCAGTAAAGAATACTGTGGAAAAAGTCTTCCTAGCTAATTAAAAACCCAGCTGAATTTCCCAGCAGATGTTAGAGGGTTTGACTGTCTGACCTCTACAGCAGCATAGCAGGATAACTCCAGAGATTCCAGGATGCACTCCTGAAACAATGGGAAAATTATTATGGGATGTACCTGTATTTCTCCAAATCTAGCTCTCAAAAGCCAGACTAGATTTTCAAACCTATTAAAGATTTAGCAGCTGTAATCAACTTCTATAAAAGATATTTTAAGACGTTTCAATAGACTTTCTGAAGATCACAACTAGACTGTCGTTTTTTCTCAACCTAGGCAACGAATGCTGGGCTTGAACTCCCAGCATTCCCCAGACAGCAAACTAGGGAAGATTCTAGATTGCTAGATTATACAAATTATATAAAGTTTTTTAAATCCAGTGGGAAACATTGTATTGGGACTGTCCTAATCAAAGATGGATTTATGGATGCAGACATTTCCCTGTATATACAGAATCTATATGGATACTGCTCTGTAGGACGAGCCGAGGCGGAAGCATTCACTGAGGCGAGGCACGTTAGCGCTAACACATAACGTTTAATAACAACAACAGCTCTTAACATGAGGAACTCTGACAGAACAAAACCCACTCTGACAGCCGCTTAAATATGCGGCTTGTCAAACCTAACAACCAATCACTGCCGACCAGACAGGCTGCTTCGGCGGCCCCCTAGAGGCCCGCCGGAATATTACAGATACCCATTCAAAATAATGGAAACTGCCAATGATGTAAATGACACAGAAGGAAAAGGGACTTAAAACTTCCACAAGGTATTCTGTGTTGGTTTCTATGTGGTTCACTACATTCCTGGAAAAAGAAATAAGTGCCCAGAAACACTGGAGTCATTTCAGCTAAATTCTGAAGCATAATCCATCAATGTTCTTCAGAAGTAGAATCTTATACTGAATGCCCATAATCTAAGAATGGAAATGTCTGCTAAACATTTATATTAAGGCAATCAAATAACTAAAGGAGAGTTGATAAGCCAAATGTTTTAAACAATTGATCGATTCTATTTACATTTCTATATTGTTCTCCTCAGATTTTGATGGAGTTAAATGTTAGTATCCATTGTGAAAGGAAAAACCATCTGTAACAATTTGTCAGCAATTTCCTTTTCCAGTAATAACTATGAAGAAATGTCCCAGTAAATAATATATGTGCCTTTAACTAATAGCCTTACTAATTAGAATACTGAGCTACACTGCTTAATCCAATAAATATTTGACTAATCTATCAATTAAAACTATTTTTAACAAAACATATGCAGATACACAACAGAAGATATTGTTTTAAATGCATCAAAATAGCTTGATAATACTTTCATTCCAATGTCTCCAAAGAAATTTGACAATAAAACCATTGTAAACAACTTAAATAATTTCTCATCTAGTTCAAAACTGAAACCAAATGCCACTAAACAACACAGTTTTAATAAAGTCTACTAAATGAATTCTTCTTGGGAAGGAAGGGCAAGGAAAGTATAGTGGTTTGCAGCTCAGCCAGAGTTTCTGTGTAAGAGAGAGAGAGATCTGTTTGAATTTCTAATGAGCCTATTAAAAAATTTCTATTTTAACCTCATGTTACTTTTGCTGTTTCTCATCTGACATAATTCAAAGAGCTGTAATACAGCAATCCTGAAGTGAAAAAGGCCAGAAACGAGGAAGTAGAAAAAGACTGGTGAATTATTCAAGATATGAGAATGATCAAATGCGGTAGACCTAGGTGTCTGCCTATTATCTCTCTCTCTCTCTCTCTCTCTCTCTCTCTCTCTCTC
>QLTV01001313.1:2199513-2227498 GCA_003457575.1 Thermophis baileyi
AGAGAGAGAGAGAGAGAGAGAGAGACAGACAGACAGACAGACAGACAGACAGAGACAGAGACAGAGACAGAGACAGAGACAGAGACAGAGACAGAGACAGAGACAGACAGACAGACAGACAGACAGACAGACAGACAGACCTACCGACCATGGACATTGCCGGTGGAAGTTCAAAAGGCAAGATGATAACCACAGCCAAAGCCCCAACCATTTGTTCACACTGTTTTGCCTTTCATCTTGACTTTTTTTTTCACCTTCCTCTCCCCAGATGCCCCTAAGACAAAGAGATGTTCTCTGGCATCCAGTATCCTATCACCAGCAACAAATGTCATGCTTTAGAAGAGAAGGGAAGAGGCCATGCAGTAATTAGGAAATAACCTTTGCCTAGCTGTCATTGTAGCATTGCAAAAATTATAGCGCACTGATAAAATGTGGGAGGGAGGGCACCCAACCATTTTCAGCCCAAAAGTAATACTGCTTAATTTTTCAGTGGCCCCAGAAAAGGTTGCAAAATCTAAAAACAAATACAACTAATAAGATTACTTCCTATGTATTTATGTAAGTTTCCCCTATCATCAGATAAAAAATTTCTGTTCAGCAGCAGCTTTTGGCAAGATAGCATACCTTCTGCATCTCAGATTTTAGAAGGGTGGTCGCTCAGCTTCAGTTATACACTATTGCAATTTAGTGCAAGAAATACGTGGTGACGAAAAACACCAGCACCTTCACCATAGCTGTGAATAAGCCATAGCTCCGGAATATCAGTGCCTGAAGACAGCAATGTCTACTAAGCAGAAAGGCTGCTCTGAAGTAAGAGCAGGTGAAGGGATTGGAGAAGAAGCTGAAGGAGATGTCAGAAGATCAATCAATCAGAATACAGCTGGAAGGGATCATGGAGGTCTTCTAGTCCAAACCCCTGCTCAAGCAGGAGACTCTATACCAAGACTAAGAGAAGCCTGCAGAAAAAGCACCCATTGGATTACCCTTAGCAGGCCCGTATAAACAAACTCCTTCACATTTTTATGCTGCCTGGTTTGCCAGGGCAGAGAAGAGCTGGGTCTTCTTCATATTGGAAACCTTTACTCAGAGGGAAGTTGTTTATATGCTCATAAACAAGAATGGAAGTTTTAATTGTTTGTGTCAGAGTAGTAGAACAAGCTCAAACTGCTCTGCCAAGTCAATTTCCTTCCTTGGTTAGATATTTTATTTGGTAAGTTTCTTTGAATTCTTGGTTTGAACTCCAAAGAGTCGGCTTTTTTTTTCAACCCAAGCCCCTAAAATGCTCAAGGGATTGATGACAATAAACTTCATCAGATACTCTACATCTTTGAAGAGGCCAATGTTTGCTTTCTAGTACTCATTAGTCAGCTCCCCACCTCTCTGTCTGCACGGGTTTCTGTCCCCAAATGCAAGAAAACAAAGTATGGCAAAGATAACTAGCATCACAGTAGCAGAGACTTCGCTTAAGGCTGCTTGGTTGGCCCCATCAGCAGAAAATGCAAGATCTACTGAATGATGCAGCAGATTCATTGCCTTTGGATCTTTCTCATGCTAAAGATTGTGCTTTCAACGTCTACTGTACTTGTCCCAAAACCTTAACTGTTGCCAGTTGTTCATTTTCTCACCACCCCTGGTATCATCACCATTTTTTGATATTGCTATGTTCTTTTATCAATATTACACACAAGACTAGAAAGAACAAATCCATTTTAATCATATATTGCAGGCAGCTCAGAAAAGAATTTTAAAGAAAGGCTGTAATAATCCAATGTGGAATATTCTGTTTTATCACTTGAGTAGTGGAAGATTAAAGAGGTGGGTTTTTTTCCATGCCACAGTCAGAATTAGGTAAAGAGGCTTTGGGAACTTTTCACACAAATATTACAAAGGAGGTTACTAAGGAAAGAACAATTTCCTATTAAATGTACTTTACAGGCAGTCCCAGACATTCATCAAATCAGACACACTTCTGGAGCTCTTTTTTGAAGATTCTGCTCATTTACCCATCATAAGATCAACTAAGCTAGGTAGCATGAGAGAAGAATTCCTTCTTGACAGTAGCCCAAGCAATCCAAAGTATTTCACTTTTCAGTTCCAGAATGAACAACTATGTCATGATTCTTTGAAATGAGTCTTTATTAGAAAAAAAAGGCCTAAATCACAGCCTCCATCTAATCTAGAAATTGTCAACAATAACAACAACAAGAAGAAGCAGGAGTACAGATTTATTCCAACCACCATCAGAGGCAGAAAAGGGAACCAAAATACTAAGCTCTTCCCCCATTTGTCTCAGTACTACACCCTGGATCTCAAGAGAAAATTTATTGAGTATAAAGATTTACTTGAAAGCAGCATTGCTCTCAAATTGGAAAACCAACTCTTTCCTCAGGGGCCAAAAGTAGGAGCTTAAAAGTGGCTACCAGTTCTCACATTATGATGTTTGAATAAGAACAGCATGGATATCTTTTTGTTATCTGTGCTATATAATCATCATTTCTCATTTTTCTGCATTCTTCTCTTGGATCATTGGATTTTGCCTTCATAAATCATAATAGAAAACATTTAAGGTGTCTTTAAATATTTATATTTGTAAGATTATTAAAGATCAATTGGATGGGTTCCACAACTCATGGCTCACACAGGAATTTGTTGCCTCTCACATAATTGTTATCAGGAATTCAGAGGTTTTCTTCAACAGGTGAATTATTTTGATAATTCAAGAGGTGAGATACTTTGAAAATAATTCATCTGTTGAAATCCAACAATTGCAAATTGACTGCAAGTGTGCTTTGTTGTTTCTCTCCCTTGTCCCCAACCTTATCTTTTCATATCAAGGTTGTCAGAAATCAAAATTCACACAGTCCAGGACTCATGATTAAATATCAATATCAATATATTTATTTATATTTCATATTTCTAAATAACACATCTCCTTCAGAGATGAAATTAAATTAAAATCTGCATTATCCAAACTATATCGTGAGTCTAAAGTGGCCTGATATGGGCACACTTTACAAACTACTTCTTTAAGCCACAAACCATGGCCTGATACAAGTGTGTGAATGCATTATTGTGTGTTATTATGTTCATTATCTTCTAATGACTATGCTCTAAACAATTACTTAACCTGAAGCAAAGTGCAAAGTTGCTGCTATACATTAAATTGTTTATGTATGTGTGATCAAAATATTTATTTAGTTGGTTAGTTAGTTTGTCAAACATATACGAAATAACAGGTATAAGTATAAACATGGACATGAGCACAGGAAATGAGTACAAATAAATGGGGACAGTAGGACAGGGAGGGTAGGCACGCTGGTGCGCTTATGCACGCCCCCTCTACGGACCTCTTAGGAATGGGGTGAGGTCCACGGTATGCTGAGCTTGATCTCATTCCAAGAAACTAATTTGATGATATATGACTTAGACAGGCTCTTCCCTAGTTGACACAAAGATAAAGTAAGGGAAGGGAGAATCACATTCAGACTTGAAATTCTGTTATTATAACTGTTACTATAAGCAGTTCTCACTTTCGTGAAATACCTCTGGACCCGCTCAATTGTATTAATGTCCGATATACAGTGTGGATTCCAGGCAGACGAGCTGTATTCGAGGATTGGTCTGGCAAAGGTTTTGTATGCTCTAGTTTGCAGTACAGTGTTACCGGAGAAGAATCTTCACAAAATTAGGTTAACAACTCTTAATGCCTTTTTGGCAATGCTGTTACAGTGAGCTCTGGGGCTTAGATCGTTTGAGATGAGTACTCCTAGGTCCTTGACAAAGTGAGGGTCATCTACGAGGTCGTATCCGCCCAGCTTGTATTTGGTGTTCTGATTTTTGTTGCCAGTGTGTAAGACAGAGCATTTGTTAGGTGAGATTTTAACTTAAAAACATATTTTTCCTGAGTTGATCCTGTTGTACACTCACTGAATTATAAAAATCTTCTTATGGGCATGTAGCTTTCATTCAGAAAAGTTAAGTGTGAATGTACAAAGCAATTATCTTTTTTTCTGAAATGATCTTATGTTGGATAACAGTCACAGATTGAGGAGTACAGACATCTCCTCATTCTGTTATCTATAATGATGCCAGCATACAGTACAGTCACCAGACAAATAGTCTAACAATAAGGTTACATACCTTGTCCTTGGAAAATAGTATAACAGGCAATTTTTGTAATAATAGGCCTGAGATAAAATTGCTTTTGCTACATGTTCAGAAGCAATATTGGGCAGATACATATGATTAACGGCTCACAGTTTCTTTAAGTAATTGATGAAAATATTAAGTGATTCCTAAACACTTTGACTTTAACAGAAAATGAACTGAGATGTATAGGTGCTTCCAAATGAAGCTTACATTGTATAGTCACCCTACTTTATTTTAGAGATCTAAATATCATCTATTTGTAATTACTGTATAAGGCATTTCCTGTAACTTTTATCTGTTTTTATCACTAAAGAAAAATCTTTTGGGCTTATGTTTATTTATTTATTTTATTTATTTATTTGTCAAGCATGTATAAGATAACAGATATAAATATATCTGTTATCTTATATCGTGTTATATTGTGTTCTGTTATATTGTGATGAAAGATTCAAACTGACTTGGCAATCCCCTCCTATCCTGTGCTTTTTGCTAACTCTGTTACCCCCATTTTACTTTATTTGGAAGAGTGATCCTGATCCAGCTTCAGCATTTTCTTCAGATTCTTCCAGAAAGCAAAGGTCTGAATAGGCGAATGTCTGCCCCAATCATTCTGCAGCTACATACCACCATCTGCTGGACTCTTCATTAACACCAACTCTTTGTAACAGTTCTCGCAAATATAGTGCTAATTCTGGAATAAGAATCCAACCTGAGATCTGTAACTAAAGGAAACCCAGATAAAATAATATTTGAACATTCAAAACAAAGATGTTCAGACTTTAGTGGAACCCCTATTAAACAAATCTTAGGATTTTCCTTTGATGAGACTTGATATGAGTGTAAATTCCCTCTTATAAAATATACACCTTGCACATTTTACTTTGTTACATTTGAGCAAAGGTAAAACTATAATAACAGATTAATATCACAGAATGATGAAAATATCTTGAATCTGTTTTTCCATACCCTGATATCTTGTTTATCTGATATGCCATGTATTGTATTTGCTTGCTGTTTTACTATCCCCTCTGATAGTCTAAGTAGAATGCCTGACAGCAGATCTAGACAAGATAAAAGCACTGCAAAGGAGGATGCACCAATCATTTTCTAAAAGAGAAATTTGCTTCCAGGTATGTATTTTTTGAACAGATTGCATTTGGAAAAAAAGTACACAGGGCCCGCAGGCTTGATATATCTCCCTGGCCACCAGTGACAGCTAAGGTATCTTTCTCATCATCTTGCCAATCGCTCATATAGGAAAATACAGTCTCCTGTCAAATCCTACTTGAATGCATAATCTACAATCTCATCCTTACTTTATGATGCCAGATCTAGTTCCAGTAGTTATAAATGTAATCTTCCCTCGCCTGGTACATTTCAGATATATGTGGTCAATTCCCCAATAGCCATGGAAAGATGGCATACCAGCACACTTGGAATGATCCCCAGTTTGGAGATGACTGACCTAAGGGCCACTATCTCTATATATTCTCTAGTCATCCTTACAGCATGAAAAAGGCTGCAGAGCCTTCATAATCAAAATTAGACAGGCTAAATGTGCAAAACGGTTGAAAATAGAACCACATGTTCTAACAGACTTTGACACTGTGGCAATAGAGCCATGTATCACTGCAACAGACTTATGGTTCTTCCTTTGTGGATTATTCTTCTTCCAGTGCTACCTGTTTGAACCTTTGTGATTTCAAATGACATGTGCAAACACAAGAGTGGTCTATGCTAGGGCAATGATATATCTCCAAATAGATCCTATTCTCTGTCTGCCGTTTGAATTCCTGTAACATAAATCAGAGACAGGCCTTGTCCTATTGTTTTCCCACATTCTTTGGTTTAAAACAATTCTTCCACAAATGTCTAAGGAAAGATGGATGTTCCTAACCCACAGGGTCAATCGGGGAGAATTTTAGCTAGCGAAGCTGGGAAGAAAAGGATCCTTAACACTCAATTTGTCAACATGTTTTAGGGCAAGTCTAAGTGTAGCAACTCTTGAGACAGCACCGATGGATTGTCTGTCTACTCCAGCAGAGCACAGAATGTTCATTTCAAGAGAAAGTAATGAGATTCACTATAGTCTTTAAACTGGATCAAGCAGGCTTAGCAGTATCTGACAAGAATCAAGTACAGAAACAACTAAATCAGTGATGGCTTTTCTTTTTTGGCTTCACAAAACCTGCTGTAGATAGAAATGGTGTTTCAAGGCAAAACAGACAGATCTGATATTGTTAATTTTTCTGCAAACTATACATTCCTGCTGGTATGTTTATACTATTGAATGAACTGCAGACTATCTTCATCCCTTCAGCAATCCAACTTCTGACCACTGAAATTTAATGACAAAATGGCCAAAATTCAGAGTTTCCTACTGCCATTTCCACACTCAGCCTCTCAAAGGGCCCTGAAACATGGATGAAAATTGTTCTGCTCCTGTCTTCTCTAGTCCTGTTCAAATGTTCCAAAATAAGTTCTCAACTTGAGAATTCTCTTGGTAAGCCCCACACTCCATAACATACCATTCAATTGATATCAGAGTCCTTTAGATATCCATGGATGTAGCAACATCTGTGCTATTCATATCACTACTCTAAGAAACTGACATCATTTGAATGATGTCATGTGAGGAGGCAATATTGGGAGTCTTCATGCAGGGAATATTCCATCTTTTTTGAGCACTTACAAGGGCCAATGATAGAACATCTATTATAACTGAAAATCAGCATTTAAATAGTCAAAGAGAATAAATTCTGGAAGCAATAGAAGATTCTGCTATCTTATTAAATCGCTAGTTCCCAATATAAACATGTCACTAACAGATGCTTTTACCACTGATAGAAGAAATAATTACCTGATTTGTAAGAAACCCTTTAATATAATAACCTATAAATGTTAGAATTATTCTGAAAATAACCTGTCACAATTGATATCTACTAAAAGGCCCTCAAAACAAATTTACAAGTTCTAAGGCAAAGTCAAATGTAACTACTACTTGATTGCACGATAGCCAAATTCCAACACTATAATTATAGGATCATATCTGCACAGCATAATGATAATATGATTAATGAAAATCAAAACTCAATAATCCATTATTCCAGATGGGTAAGCTCTCAGTTGCTTAAAATGGGTTTAAGATGGGCCATATAATATTTGCTGGTGGTTATTAACCAAACGTGTGTGGATAGGTGTTTGTGTGTGTTTATTAGCCTTGAATTTGGCCATGGTTGTTTGTTTTTTTATGTTCAGAAGTGACCATTGCTTCAGTTAAAAAATAAACCAAGAAGCTAGCTTCCTAAATTATCTTAAGAACCTCTAGCAGAATGAATATCTTTCTTTTACCTTCCTTCTCAAGTAATATTTACTACCAGGATTTATCAGGCATGAGTAGATAGATACTATCCATCTTTAAGTGGGGGATATGATTTTGCCTCAGTTATTTCTTTCAGAACTCATTGAGTGTAATATTAGAAATTATATATGCTGGTTTTTCTGAGTCTAGTGCTCTCTAGGTATGTTGGGACTAGATTTAACAGAATTTCCAGACAGCATTTTAATTACCATGGACATTGGCAATCCTGAGTGGAAATTTTGGACATTGTAGATTAATGAATGTGCTCCACACATGCATGAAAGTTTGGATTTAGACATCACACTAAATCATGGCTCTTGTAATCATTTTTAATAAGCCTCAACTAGCTAAACTAAAGATCAAGATTTCCAATCTACAATAAATCATATTAGATAATCTAGGCAAAATTGATCAAACCTGATTGTAGCTTTGCCTGCAACTATGAACCAAGCTATAGGTAGATTACCTTACCTAAAAATGCTGTACGTAACATCCTCAGGAAAAGAAGCCATAGCAATAACATGGAAGGAAAGAACTTGATTAGTATTCCGAGTCTGCATCTAGCTATGCAAACATTATTTGATGAGATTTGGAAATAAATTTTCTAAAAGAAAAATACATTTTTCCCCAGGTTACAAGGCAAAGTAATGACATTCAAATCTGAATAACCTTCAAACAGAGTGTCTGCCCTCCAGGTATCTGCCGGAACTAATAAATGCCCTATTTTAGGTAATGAGAGGAACTTCAGCTATGTAAGAAAAGAAAGGAACACGTATTTTAATAATTCAGAGAGAAACAGTGAAAGAAATCAAATACATTTCATGCAGGAAAAAGCCAGAGTGTTAAATTATGTTCCGTCAGACAATAAACCCATGTGTATGGGTATAAAATATATTTTGAGCTGAATTGAAACAGAATTACTTACCTGAATGCCAACAAATCTCTAGCATCCTGCCTGTGGAAATCACCATATAAACTCAGTGATATTTATTTTTTTACAAGTACTTCTAACTTACTTATATATGAATGTTGTACATTTTTACCACTTCATCTTACCCTCTTCTGCCACCACAATATCCATTCCCTCCTTAACCTAAGGAAATTTTGCTGCTATAGTTCCTTCTAATCAGTGACATCCAGTGGATTAAAGACTTTCATCAAAATGACAAAAATAGCATTTTGTCATTGTGATGCAGCCTAAGACATCACTATACAGGTTCAGAGGGGGAGGAGCTTTTATCACAATGTGGCAATGCTGCTTTTAGCATTTATCAATTCAAGCAAAAAAATCCAGATAACTGAACAAATATCCTAAATCAAGAATAACAGAATAACAAAGTTGGAAGGGATTTTGGAGGTCTTCTTGTCCAACTCTCTGCTAAGACAGGAGACCCTACACCATTTCAGACAAGTGGTTGTCTAATCTCGTCTTTAAAACCTCCAGTGATGGAGCACCCACAACTTCTGGAGGCAAGCTGTTCCCCTGATAAATTGTTCTCAGTATCAGGAAATTACTCTTGATTGACTCCCTCTTCTTTATGACAGCCTCTTAAATATTGGAAGACTGCTATCATGTCACCTCTAGTCCTTCTCTTTATTAGACTAGACATACCCAATTCCTGCAACCGTTCTTCATACTTTTTAGCCCCGTCTCCTAATCATCTCTGTTGCTGTTCTCTGTAGTTTTCTAGAGTCTCAACATCTTTTTTTGTTTCATGGTGACCAAAACTGGATGCAGTATTCCAAGTGTGGTCATACCAAAGCAGTATAAAGTGGTACTAAAGCTTCATGTGATCTTGTTACTATCCCTCTGCTGATGTGGCCTAGGACTGCATTGGCTATTTTGGCAGCTGCAGCACACTGCTGGATACTATTTAAGTAGTTATCCATTGGACTCCTAGATCCCTCTCATAGTTACTGCTATTGAGCAAGCTACCGCCTACTGTATTCTATCCCTCTGCATTTGCTTTTTCTTGCCTAAGTGTAAAATCTTACTTTTCTCCCAATAGTTTTCAGTTGGTTTGGACTATAATATCCACATTGGCTGAACCAGATCGTGTTATAAATTAAAGTGTTCTGTATGGGTGTGTGAAACTGACCTGAATGAAGCAGGTTTTATAAATATAACATAAAATAAAATCATTTATTGGAAATATATTATAGGGATAAACAAATTCTAGCCTCTAGCTGGTTATATCCTACCAAGAAGAGAATCAAAAGGCTTGTCTTTTAGACAAAGGAGACAAAATGGTAGACAAAGAAAGATGCACATGAATTTTTTAGCTATCTGTCTAAATGTTGCCATCCTTTTGAGGTCAACAGGTCATGGTGATTTCTCAAGAGTCAATGTCATTGAATTCACACTTCCAATGGATTGGAATCACAATACAACATCCATAAGGCACCAGGTTGAGGAAGGTTGGATTAGAAACATCATCAAAAATTGGTATGTCCCCCTTTTATTTATTTATTTATTTTTATCCCGACTTCCTATAACCAAAATATTTTCATAAAGGTACCAAACTATGTATGGAAATATAACTGAAACAGAATCACTGGACCATTTGCCTGAAACTAATTATAATTCCATCCAACTGAGGGAGTCCCAATTATGGGAATAATAATTAAGTGTATAAATCTACTCCACCTCCCTCCCACCTTCTCACTTCCTGTGAAATTGGCATGATTCTGCCATATTGGAGTCCATAAAGCAAGAACTAGTTCTATTATATCTGAAATTTACAGAGATTTAAATCACACAGCTCCATTCCATCTACCATTATTATTTCAATGCTTGCTTAATTCAAAACTGTTTCCATTTGTGGATTTTTGTCCCTCAAATTATTTTCAGTAACCTATTATATATATATTGTGTATCAGAATTGTTTCTATTCACAATCATGCAAAGGTTCCTCAGCAATGGCACATCCAGATAAAGCATACAATTTGTTTTCATTTCATGAAAAAAGATCTGGGAAAAAAGATCTTCCATGCTGGCTCAGGAATTCTGGGAGTTGAAGTCCAAAAGTCATAAAACAACCATCGTTCCCCATCCCTGTCTTAAAGCAATGAATAATTGTTCAGATATCAGCAGATTCAGGGATTTCTTCTAATAGCTACAAAAAAATAGTTAAAATATTTTAGGAATATGAAACACATGTTTGAAAGTTACTTCTGACAAAGAAATATTCAGAACAAAGCAGGGAGACATCACTGAAGGAAGGAACTGATGCAGTCATTTACATTTCCCTTAAGGAATCACCATCATGATTGTGTTGGCTGATTAGTGCAATTATTTTATCTTGTAAAATCAGTCAGTACAGCAATAATTAGAGGACGCAATATTTAAATCTGAAAGAC
This sequence comes from Thermophis baileyi, assembly GCA_003457575.1. Classification (NCBI taxonomy): domain Eukaryota; kingdom Metazoa; phylum Chordata; class Lepidosauria; order Squamata; family Dipsadidae; genus Thermophis; species Thermophis baileyi. The sequence continues at coordinate 2,210,384 of QLTV01001313.1, forward strand.
TGACTTGTCAAAGGTCAAACTGAACAAGTGTGTGAGGAGCGAGGGGCCTTCTACTTTTTGTTGAATTACAATTCCATTATCTCTGATCAATGGGTCCATTGGCTGTAGATGATGGCAATTAAACTGTATTTTCCCCACTGTTAAAGCAGAAATCTCAAGTTTCAAAGTGAGGAATACTAGGAAAATTAATGGGGGGGGGGTGTTAGAGGGTAGAAGATGTCAGTGATGTCAGTTCATTATGACATCATACTATAAATGACACAATTACTATAATTTGTGTCTTTTGAATGATAAAGTTGTACCTGTGTAAAAACATCATTCCTTCTATTGGATATATATGGGTAAGCCACTGTATTTATATTCCACTTTCCTCTCAAAATTCAAGGTGACATTCACTGGAATCTTCCTTCATTTTATCACCACTACAAGTCTGTCAATTGAACTGAGAGGTCATCTGGCGACTTTAAAGTTGATTCTCAAATTTTATTCTCTGGTCGAACACATAATCAAGGCATTTGATTATATTTAGCCTTTGTTCACACATGGTGCTAAATCATGGCTTGTATTAATTATGAATTATAGAGAAAGTCAATGTAGCTGGAGTCATACATTATGCTAAGCTATACCTGAGTTTTCCAACTATAAAGGCTAGTTTCTCATAGCATGCTAAGACCAAACAAGCAAATCACATTATGGCTCACATGTGATCTCAGTCTAGTTCCGTTCTTGTTCTAATCTTTATGTGATTTGTTTAATTTTGATTTGATGCGTTGGTGTTTATAAAACCATATTTTATGGCTAATCACTGAGGTTTGTAAAAGCATAGTGTATGGCCCAGCACAATATCTGAGTGCAGTCTTTTCTGGCTAATTCAATAAACTACGGAAATACTGTAACTTAAGCAAGGGAAATCACTAGCCAGTGAAACTACTGTGGGGTTTAGAAGTCTGCATTTTATTCTCAGCTAGAAGAAAACAAGAAATGGATTCCTTCTGTTTTAATATAGTATTGTTATCACCTAACGCAAGTAACAAGGAATGCAGAATGCTTTCTGATGCTGCAACTAGTCACAGTTGATCCTGAGGCAAGAAATATGTAGCAAGGTCACTTTATTGAACGTTCAGTTAGAAACAAAACCACCTTCCCTGTTATATGGTGCAGATCAGCGGTGGGTTGCTCCCAGTTCAGCCCGGTTCTTAGAACAGGTAGCAGCGGTGGCGGGAGGCTCCGCCCACCTGCCCGGGATGCTTCTGGCATGCGCAGAAGCGCTCGCGCAAACCGGTAGCAACGGGTTTTAGAACCCACTACTAGTGCAGATTAAGGGGGGGAAAAAAACATCAGCCACAAGGTTCTGATCCAAGAATTTGCTTCATTAGTGACACAAGAGGTAGGCTACATAATTTACATAATTACTTATGACCTAATAATAATAAATTTAAAAAATGACCTAAGTTCAGGGCTCTCAGTTCATTCTCGCTGAGGCCCAGCAATCATTACACAGATATCTTAAAATCAAACTGAGATGGCTATTGCTCTGATTCTCATTTTAGTGAATTTTTTTTCCACACTACTTTAACAAAGAAAAAAAAGATCCATATCATCATATTACTTTATATCACATGTTGGCACTAATTCACACATGCATGTTAATTGGACAATAACACATCACTCAATAATTTATTATTGAAGGCATGAACTAGTCCTATTGTGTTAAAGTGAGTGTTAGATGATGACTGGCTGGTTGGGACTATTTCATACATTCAAAGCATTGCTTGATGCTGTAATAATCCAACCGATTAATAGGTAAGTATGAACTCATCCTAACTTGCAGTGCTCAGTATTACCCTTAAATGCACCAAAAATTATACTTATAAATCACACTTATAAAAAAACCTGATATTAAAGTCTCCAGATTAGTCAGAGAGAAGCTTGAAACATCACAATAACATTGGCCCAGCTGATTCTATTGCATGCATCCTCCTTATGTATATTGTCCCCAGCTCTTTTCTGCCAATGGACATACCTGAGCTGTTGAGAACATGTTATGGAAATTCTGTGCAAAATGGACACTATGGTAGATTATGATCAGAAAGTAAAGATGAAATGGCAAACTGGTGCGGTTGCTTTCTGCCACCCTCTCTTTTCTCAGTGGATGCTATCTATTAAAGTTATGTCCTTTTGGGGAAGCCAAGAAGACACACTTGTAGATTAGTTTTATTTTCTGTGAATGCCTGAAAAGTCTACCCAGCAGCATTCCTAAAGATAAAGTAGCCTGAGTTAATGTTTTCTTTGCAGTGTGCCAACTTTCTATTTGACTATTTTAATTAAAATCAATTTTAAAATAATACAATCAGATAGGACATGGAACAGACGTGATATCGGAAAATCTTGCAATATTGGCTAAAGCTGGGTTGGAAAATGTGACTTTCCAGATGTTGCTAGTCTGCAATTTTCATAAGTAATGACCTTACTGGCTCGAGGTGGCCATATCTTGTCACTGCAAAGTAAAGGAAATTTGATTTTTATTCCATATAAAATATTTATGCAGAGGCTCCAAAGTTCTATCTGAGAAAATTTGTAAAGAAAAATTAAATCACCAAATCCTCAAATATTTTCCATTTAAAACCTGTTTTATTGCCTGATTTTTTTGTTTCTTTGTTTATTTTGGTCAAGGTGATATTGAAAAGGACCAGAGTCTGAGAAAATGGTATCTGCAAAGTTCATGAAAGCCAGATGTTACTTGTAAAAATGATCATTATCAGTGGCCTGGCTACAAATACTGGGAGATAGACTTGTTCTTGCCAGCATTTTGCTTAAGTATATTATGAGATAAGCAGATATTAGTTTGTTTTGGCCATTACTTGTGTCCTAATATTGACTCTGCATCTCAGTCAAATGATTGCCTAAGTTTTTATGTCAGCTTGCCTGTATTTTTTGTTATCAAAATACTTAAAAGGGTTATAAAGATTTTGGCATTTATGTTATGAAAATGTTGTTCAGTGGTTCATGGATTTAGTTCACAATTTAGTTCATAGAGAGAGTTTCAGTCTGAGTCTGATTTACACTATACTAACCTCCTATCAAACAAATTATCTCCATACTGAAACTGAGATTTTAGGATTAGCAAGGGTTGTGGAGACAAGTGCCATATCTACATAGATGAGACCCAAATCTATTGTTTTCTATTCTCAACAGATGAGATAGCCTTAAGGTTAGCTTCTGCTTGGGCCAGATTGTATTCTGGATGACGTGCAACACATTGGGACTGAATCCAGAAAAGCTTCAGTATCTGGTGATCAAGGGGGAATTTGTCCAATGGAAAGGGAATGTTCTTGTTCTAGACTAGGAAATGTTTCTCTAAAGGGTCAGGTGTTCCTTGTCCTATGCTGTTCATAAGTTGTCAGAACAGTGGAATGGGAAGGGTTGGCCATTTCCATTTTTGAATAATTTACCAGCCCCACCCCTTCCTTGAGAGATTTGATCTGGCTTGGAAGCTGGCTACCTCCCAGTTAGAATACTGCAATGTGCTCTATGTGGCAATACCTTTGAAAGAGATTTAGAAATTACAGCGAATCCAACAAAAATGACCACCTCACTACCTAAACCAGGCCAGGAAATCAACTCCACAAGAACAATTTTTTTCGAAGCTGATTATAGTAACAGAATCCTGCAAATCCAATTGTTCCATACTTCCTCCTCCTCCTTTTAATTCAGTGAATTAGGAAGGTGTTTGCCTGAGCTATTTCCAAATATGATCTCGTAGTTCTGGGCTTAAAAAATGCTTCAGCCTCTTTTATCTAGGTAAAAGTTTATCCATCAATACTGTATGTCAGCTATAAAAGCTAGACCAGTCCAGGAAATCAAGGTTATGAATGCTAATACTAGTTTTATTAGAAGGCTATAGAGACCAAATCTGAATATGCCCCATTGCCAAGTTATTTTTATTAGAACTAAGGAGGGATCTATCTGAGCCATTTTTTTTTTCAAATTATATAGTGCCCTGGACTCAGATTTCTTTTATCTGTCTTTGTCTCAGATGCAGTTCTTCCTGTTTTTCAAGGTTATTCCTTCTGATCATTATACTCACAGGTGAGTCTCAGCAGGAATGCATTTCAGTTATTCTGGCTAAACTGCATTGGCTCCCAATAGAATTCGAGCAAAGATTCAAGTGCACGTTCTTCTACAGAATCTACAAACAGGATGGGCAAAACTTTCCTGGAGGAAAAGCTTCCAATATATGTAGTAATTTGGATCTGCAAACACTGGAGAAAGCACTGTTATATGTGGCACAATGAAAAGAAACATACTTTGAATTTTATTTATCAGAGTCTTTTTAGTGGTGGCATCAGTATTATAAAATTCCGTCTTCCAATCTGTTTAGTTTGCCTTTGCATGGAATGCTTTTTTAAAAAAAGGGGAAAAAAAGGTTTGCTTAACTTTTGCCTTCCCCCCCCCCAAGAGATGTTTTTATTCTGCTCTCTGATTTTAATGGTGTTGCTATGTTTCTTGCTTTCTGCTATATTTTGATTTGTTACATTACTTATTGTTTTAAAAGGTAAGAAAAGCAGAGCTGATATTTAATATTTTATTTTTTGGATTAGATTGATATTTATTTGATTTCAATAAACCACTGTGGGCTATCTTAGTGGGGGTAGTGCAGTATATAAATAAGTTAATTCCATCCATCAATCAATCTAGTCTAATCTAGCTTGTAAAGTATGAAGAAATGCATCATGGTGATTTCATCATAAATCCTCATCTGAAAGTAATCTACAATGCTAGGCACCCCTGAGGCCTTTCTTTTTGTAAATGAATTCAGTATTTTCAGCAAAAGAAATGAAGTGATAGGCAGGCAGGCAGGCAGGCAGGCAGATAACAGAAATGAGTTGATATACTATAGTGTAAAAAAAAAAGCCTATTTTGTTTTGTTACAAGCTGTTTTATAAGAAGAAGATGGAGGAAAAAACCCACTTATCTAAGAACCCTCTTAAAAAAGACATGAACAGTTCATTTTTCTAAACTATTGCTGGATCACAACTATTCTAGTAAGAGGGAAGTATGTTCCTCTGATTGCTTAATCAATGTTCCATGACACTAAGAACCATTTCAAAAGCAATTTGGAATTTGGTTAGGAGTCCAAATATGCATAGATGGAATTGAGTGTACCAAGTTGGAGAAGGCAGATCCAATAAGGAAGAAAGATTGTCTTTGTACTGTGCTTTTGGACTGTTCAGATACATCTGGTTGACCATTGTAAGAAGCTAGGTGCTAGACTACTAAATTTTGGGTCTGACAGAGAATGCCTTTTCTTTATTCTGTGTACTTGATATACTATCACTCTAATAGAAAAAAATGTTATTTAAACCTAGGGGGTTGTGTCCTGTTGCTATATTAATCAAATATCTCCCTTCAGAATTTTTCCAGTGGTTCTATACTAAATACAGAAACCTTTGTACTTCTTTCAGCCTTTTTCTAAGATTAAGTCAACAGCAATTAGAGTCTGGTTTTTAACCCCCCACCACCCAACAGCCACGTTCACATTGTACAGTAGCTTTTCAGAAGTATTTTTAAAGGAATCCTTAGCTTTCTACAACCATAGTAATAAGTTTAATTGTTCCCTGATTGCTTAAGACAATTTCATGCTAACTTATTTCCAATTGCAATGTGCCCCTGGGAAGAAACGCTTAGCTTTATACCTCCATAAAGCCTGTTGCATACAAATTAGCCGGGATCTTTCTTGAAAAACAAAATTTGTTTATCAAGGATACAATTTTATTACTGTAAAATAAAATCTCTTAGAAGAGAGAGCTATCTAAACACACTGTTTCTGGAACTAGCCCATTTGAAACTGTCCCATTCCGTGCCGAGAAACATTAATTTAAAATCATTAATTTAAAATTTAAACTTGTTATATTTCCATATTTTTTTCATTTCAAAAATGTTTATCCTTTATACTAGTTCTTGACTAGATCAACTGAAAGATCAGAGTACTTGTCTACAACCTGACAATCCTGTTCTAACAGCTTTTCAAGCAAACTGGAGATTTAAACCTAATGTCCGCTAAATTTTCAAGATGCCTTTTGGAATTTATTAGACTCCAGCATGGTCCAAGTTCTGAAATGAAATTACCTGCTGCTAGGTATCATTTTGCATGTGGATTGGTGGTAATATTGCCATGAACCCACATGATGTGAATAGCAAAATCTAAAAGTTCCTGGGAATGTTCTCAGCCCTTCCTTTTTGAAGTAATACAACAAAACTGACAGTTTTGAGATAGATACATATATTTTTAGGTGCAAAGAAATGTCAGTGAATTGATATTGGTATGTAAATAACTTGAATACCAACTTCTAACATGAACAGCCTTTAAATCTGAGATCACCAGATTTATTGGAATTACTGTGTCTCTTAGGAGGTCCTCATCATACATTTGCTTCCCAGTACAAATAACTGTAGTACTAGGCAATCATTTTCCCAGGTTGAAAGTATTTTCCTCTATTGAAAATGAACTGAACAATTTTCTCCATTTCTTTGAATTAAAGGAAAATTTGTGCCCTAAAAAGAATTGAACTAACTCAAATTTCACCACTATGAAAGAATGTTAGGACAAGCCTCTTTTTTTGGACAAAAAGATTGGAATTTCAATCAAAAAGATTGCGGAAGAGGAGGAATATCTGACATTAAAGGGAAAAAATGATTTTTACTTATCCTGCATTCCCTCTTTTTTCTCCCTGTTCTCTTTGTCTTTTTACCTCATCTGCTCAGTCTTCTCTTCCACCTCTGTTTTCCCCATTTTTAATCCTTTTCCCTATATTTTTTCTCTCACTTCACTGTTTTTAATTCACTGTCCCCCCAACCCTCTATTTTTAATCTATTTCTTATCCTTCTCTATATGACAAAAAGCACACCAAGAAAATGTACACCTAAGTGATTAGCCATTCTCTAAGGGAATCATTTGTGATTATATCCCCACCATATTTAAATCTTCAGATCCGGTTTAATTGCCTAAAAAACATTAGCAATCTCTGCATGAAAACCGGCATTCTTAGGAAGATTGCACACAAAAGTCAAAGCAAAGTGAGTCATCTAGTCTGGACATAACATTAATTGGAATGTGAAAATGTGTCCAATATGACAAAAGAAACAGGGCTTAATACTGAGGATGGATGCCTCATAATATTTAAAGAGAAAAGGCTATCCCTCACATGAGTTTTTTTCTGGACATTTTTTCAGGTTGTATATTTCCTGCAATGGCAGCCTTGACAGTTGAGATATTTTATAATATTTTTGTATCCATCTTTTATTATTTCTGTTGTGTGTATGGAAGGGAGAACCAATTTTCTTAGTCCCTTTGTCCTCTTTGCTTTGACACCTGATATATAGCACTTGTTTTTCAGGACAACAACAATATCAAACTATCTCCCTCATTTCACCTTCATACTAGCACTGAATCCAATGAAAGAGAGAGAGGGAGGGAGGGAGGGGACACCATGTTAGTAGTATAAATACCAGAGTCACTCATTTGAAATGGCTTTATAAATTGAAAAAATAAATAATAAAATTAATAAAATAAAATACAGAATTTCAGTTTTGGGCAAATACATACCAAATATTTCATTAGATTATTTTAAAACCACTTCCCAAAAATTAACATGAAAATAACTTGGTCTTACTCATGTCAGGATTTTTAAGACATTCTGAAGAACATGTGGATGAAAGACACATTTCTCAACACAGGCTGACCAAGATGGTTTGGAAGAAAACAACAATCACAATCAGCTGAATGCTAATTAAATTAATGTGCATGCCTTCTTGACTATGCAACCTAGACTTGAATTTCTTATTGCTGCCATCATGTGATAATGTGGACTTCCACAACTCAAAATGTAGTGCTACTTTAACCATAGTTAGATGTTTCTTCTCCAATTATTAAAAATTACAGCACGATAAAACCTTGATATTTATTTAGTTCAGATTCTTTTTTAAGACATGCTTGGTTGATACAAGAGAGTGGGTATAGCTTTAAATAGAGACTTAAGCAGAGGAGAATTAGGAATTAGAGGAACTTTTTTCCACTATTCTATTCATATATTGAACTACAGCTCTTAAAATTCTCAGTTCTCAGAGCTGTAGATTAACAGGAAAGCCCTTGATTAGAAAAAGCTGGTTTAGAGCAGGATCAGAATATGTAACACATTGTATGCTTGATTTGATACTTTAAATATATAGAATCTCCACATATTGTATAATTGTCCTCCTTCAATCTACTTCCTGAAGGAGGATTCTCTGCACCATGGCATCTGCACTATTAGACAATCTAAGTTTCTAAGGAAGGATTGGGCAACTCCTCTGTGCATGCAGCCCCTCCCAGAGCATCCATTATCCCTGTAGGACAATTTTAGATTGAATATGACCAAACCTGGGGTTGTTTGGGATAGTTTCAGGCAGGGCTAAGCTGAAGGATATCAACACACACACACACACACACACACACACAATGCTACCCTCCTCTGCCTTAAGAATACATTAAACTTCAGTTTGCTCTTTGGGATGCTAGCTGAGCATTACTATTCCAACATGAGTGGTTCTTAGAAAAAGTCTCCATGAAACCAAAGTTCTTTCAATCTGATCTTTAAACTTCTAAGTCATGAACCCAAAAGAGTAACAAACCTGAGCCAAAGCCATCCATGATCCAAGTCTTCTAGCTGAAAAGAAAAAATGCTGGGAAATTAGAAGAGTTTCTGATGAGGAACAGAATTCATAATGCATTTCATTTATTAGTATCCTTCTTTTCTATGATAAAAAAGGTTTCATTAAAAGAATAGCAAATCCGTTTTAGAATATATTATTTGCTTTTATAGTGTTCATAAATATATGAAACTAACTTTTTATTAGCACCAACAAAAGAAATTGAGAACGTACCAGAAGTAAAAAGTGAAATAAAGAAACTCCAGGATAAGTAATTTGGGCGTATTTTTAAAAAACGTGGCAGAGCAGAAGGAATCAGTTACTTTATCTACATTAGACAACAAGCAGTTCCTGAGCAAGTAAGGAGTCCTGGCAAGTCCCATGAACCTGGAGCTGGCTTGATCTAGTACAGTAGGGAAATTGCCCCTTCTCCACTCAGTTGAATCAGGGGCAGTTCCCACCTCATACATAGTCCATGGTGCTTTTAGGGTGGTATTAGCAGGTGCCTTCAGTGGGTTTGCTGATGTCCCTTCACTCTACTAAATGCATGGCTTCCCATATCCAGCCTGATCACAGAATTGCCTTTGGACTCTAAGTGAAGGGAGCTACTTCCCACTTAGAGGGCTTGAATGATGCCAGATCACTTAAAACTTAAGAAAAATTAACAACCAGTTTAAAGAACCAGACAAACATTGTTAAATAACACCATAATGTTCCATTGATTTACTGATGTCTTTATATGCTATCACAATCAAATACTATTGCATTTTAAAACAATGGAATAGTGAAACAAAGATCCATGGCTTTGCAGTAAAAGTTACATCTTAGGGTTTTTTTGTTTTTTATCAAATTTATATGCCACTCAGCATATAAATGTATATCAGCACCTATACAGGTTTAGTCCCTGATCTAGCTCCATTTATGACTGAACAACCTGGAACCCAGGAGAAGTACAGCAAATCACTGCCCTAACAGTACTGGGAAAAGTAGATCAATAACCTGATTTACTATAACAGAACTTGCTAGGTTTATATGTTCCTTTCTATGAGACAGCCTATACAACAACAAATGTATACTCTGACCTTATTCATAGTAATTAAAGTTCCACTAAGTTCAGTAAAGTTTTCTGATTAGTAACAGTATACAGGAGATGATAGGAGTTATAATAGCAATAGCACTTAGACTTATATACCACTTCACAGTGCTTTACAGCCCTCTCTAAGCAGTTTACAGAGTCAGCATATTGCCCCCAACAATCTGGATCCTCATTTTACCGACCTCGGAAGGATGGAAAGCTGAGTCAACCTTGAGCCGGTGAGAATTGAACTGCAGAACTGCTGGCAGCCTGCAGTCAGAAGAAATAGCCTTCAGTACTGCATTTAACTACTGTGCCACCACGGCTCTAATAATCCGCCACATCTGGACAAATTGTGTTGAGAAAGGGTTCTGAATATTCTAGAATTTAAACAAAATCATTCAGATTTCTTCCTACTGTATTTCCTCTCTTTTCCACTTAAGTTTTAGAAATTTGTTGTCCAGTTACAAACCCGTATTCCAGATTCAGGATACTGAGATCTGTCATGCAAACTGTTAAAACCTTAAAAATTATTAGATATGCTTTCTATGCAGTGCTTCTCTTTTTCTTGCTATTTGGAACAAATTGGCTAAAGAGGAATATTTACAACACAACAAGAAAGCAGCAAAAACCAGTTAGAAATGCAGCTCAGGAAACATCTGTTCATTAATTCTGGGACATAATGAGTCACTGTTTCTTGGAGATAAAGATGCTCACTGCTTTACAATTGCAATACAGCTGGAAGACAGAGAAGCCTGCCAATTGTGGTAATAGTATCATCTTATATGGAAATATAGATCCCGTCAGTCATAGCTGTAACTTGTCATTATGACATTTTCTTTGGAGCTGTAGTATTCATAACTCTGTGTGCAGCTTCAGCTGAAACCTTACCAGGAATGGAAGCTGACGTACAATTAATACTTGAATGTTGAAAGTGATGCTTTTGTTCCTGAAACCCAAAATAGCATCTGCTTTTGTGCTAAAAATTAAAGGATTGAATCTCTTCAGTGCAGTATCGTATAACTTCTGAATGGCCCTCAGAAGGGGTCCACTGTACATTTATTCGTCTTGTTGTTTGAAGATCTTAACTATACAATGTCTACTTTACACTTTAAAGGCAGAGCTAAATAAGCCAAAATTGTCATATGTTATACATTAAAGGAAGCAGAGAAGTAAATCTAACATTAAGAGAGCAGATTTCCAGTCAATTTCTCTGTCATTCTCACTTCCATCTCTGTGTATATCTCAAATCTTATCCAGTTAGTCCCTAACTCTGTGAATCATTCTGTGAGTAGAACAAAACCAACAGTATAAGATCATTTGATGCAGCTCACAATAATATATACTTGTAAAGCAAAAATCCATTTTTGTTCAGCTATTTGTAGATGGCTACACAACTCTCCATTCCCACAAACACACAAAAGGAATATACAAAAACATATCAACAGCAAATAAACTGCAATAAATAAAAGCTAACCATAAACAGATTAAGAACTAAAAAACAAGAAGTTATGCATGACATCTATATACTTTCCACCCTTGAGTATCCTTTACCAGTCAGTGTTCTGACTGAGCAGCACAATGCTCACTAACGGATGTCATTTTTTATTTTATTTTCAGATCTCTAAATTCAGGTACCTGAATTTTTACATTTTGTGTCTAAGTGGTGCAATAATACTTGTTACCCACTTGAGAGAACATACCATATCAAACATATATATTTTAATGTGTAAAGCAGATAGTCAACATGTGGTGGGATATGCAGTACACTACCAGGTATACAGATCTAGTCTGGGTACGGCAAAAAAAAAAAAATATCAAGATGAAAGTTGCAATCATGTGTCAAATTCCACCTGTTTTTTATATGCATCACACATAAAATGCACCTAAAAATAGGTAGAGCTTTGATTGTTACTATCATGGCTACATTTTAATGCAGACATCCCTGGATCCAATAAAGTCTACTCAGGCTAGCATCCTTTAAAAGTGTGGGAAGGAAATTAAACTAGAACTTGTTTGAGGATATTGATGGAAAACATTTCTCTGTATTCATATATTTATTGTCCAAAGTCTCTGAGATTTGTTGGAGTCTCTCAGAAGGAATATTAGAAAAGGCAGTACTTTGAATATAGTAATGGTGTTTCTGGCTCAGACTTTTCCTTAGAACAGAGGGTACACTTGTTGGACAGTTGAAATAAGACTTCTAATTTGAGATACAGACATTTGTGCTGCAAAGATGTGAAATCTTTTCAGAGTTTCTTGTGCATAAACAGAAAGAAAGAAGAACTGCAGGAGGAACAAAGTATCACAGCAATCAGGATAATTTGATATCTGTCCAAGGACACTGGGTGCTAGTGTTACTGGAAGGATTTACCAGCTCAAATAAATTTGTATCTCTGTTATACACATGTATACACAGGGATATGCACACAAATAAATTCCAATGACAACTAAAATATGTAACATTTTAGTCTGAAATTGAATTTCTAAATGTCTGCTACAAAATAACCTCACAGTTTATCAGAATTTTTCAGTTATTACATGGATCTTTAATGTTTAAAGACAAAAGACTTACCAGCTTTTAGGTGGTAGTGCTTAAGTAAAGGTGGACTAACACAATTCTTTTTTGATAAACATAACTAATCTTGATTGTCTCTACCAGCAGCAACCCCAATGCTTTACTCATTGCCCAGCTCAACCCATTGAATCCTGCCAAGAACTGGGGACTTTGCATCCAGATTAATATGCAAAGATTCTTCCTGGAGATTTTCCAAGTTCCTGCAGGAAGGTCTAAACTCACAGTATCATGAAGACAAGTATCCTGAAGGTGGAGCTAGCTTCTGGTTCAGCACCTTTTCAATGGCAAATGCTTGAACAGAGCTCTTAAAACCAGCATAATCATTTCACGTCCTGTCCCCCTGTAGGAAGTTAGCACCAATCCCCCTCCTAGAGGAATGAAATATTTTAGGAAATATTAAAAAGGCAGAATATTATATTTCCCTGGATGAGAAATGGAGGAGAAACATGTTTTAGGCAGGAAACAGACTCACTCTTAATAGCCCCCACCTTTGTTAATGGACCATTAAGGCCAGAGCACAACTCACTCATTCCCCCCACCTTTGTCAATGAGCAGTCTATTCTACATAACAAAGATCTACCCCTTTCAGGCAGACCCATCTAGCAAACAGAAACTCAGCAATGGCACCTGGGAAGATTACATCAGCCAAGCCTGGGACACAGACAAAAGCCTACGGAGTTAGCTAAGACCCCCGCTCTCCTGGAGTCTGACCACCAATCAGAGTGCATTTCTTATACAGGAACAGGAAACTCGGAGGTGGGGCCCAACAGAGGGTATAAAAAACTCAGGGACTCCCAGCAACTTATCCCATTCTTTTCTTCTTCAACATCTTCGAAGCATGTGATCCCCCTTTCCCCCAGGGACCTCAAACCAGGGGTGAAATCCAGCAGGTTCTGACAGATTCTGGAGAACCAGTAGCAGAAATTTTGAGTAGTTCGGAGAACCGGTAGCGGAAATTTTGAGTAGTTCAGAGAACCGGCAAATACCACCTCTGGCTGGCCCCAGAGTGGGGTGGGAATGGAGATTTTGCAATATCCTTCCCCCAGGAGTGGGAAGGGAATGGGGATTTTGCAGTATCCTTCCCCTGGAGTGGGGTGGGAATGGAGATTTTGCAGTATCCTTCCCCTGGAGCGGGGTGGGAATGGAGATTTTGCAGTATCCTTCCCCTGCTACGCTCACCAAGCCACACCCACCAAGCCACACCATGCCCACCAAGCCACGCCCACAGAACCGGTAGTAAAAAAAATTGGATTTCACCACTGCCTCAAACCATGTGGTCCTTCTGTCCACCATTAAACCATCTTTCCAAGCAGTCTCCATGTTTCCAGTGTCTTTTTCCCCACTTGGAACTGGACCCAGATGGACATTCCTTCCAACACCCCCCTCCCTAACTTACATTTTGATACCATTGTATTATTCCTTTTTTAAGCCTTGGGTACTGCAAGGTTGGCAACAATGGGAGAAGTCTATTTCTTTCATCACTGCTTATGATTTACATGTAAACATGTTGGTCTGTAGGGAAAATAATAGAAGTAAATGAACTTCAGGTGTGAACCATCAGCTCTTTTACATTAAAAAAGAGGATATTTTATGAGGTCATTGCACTACGCAGAGTTCAGCAAACTGTGGGATCCTTCATGCAAGCTTGTGGCTTCAGTGCCTTATAAAATTGTTAGAGAAAATACATTTTTATTTAGTGCACAAAGCAACTAATTTTTGTTTTGTTTGCTACTTTTATTGAATGTCTCTTTGTAATCATAATTACTTTAATTATTTTACTCTAACTAAAAAAAAATAAGTTTATGCTTTTCCGTTCTAATTCTCTTCCCTTTGCTGCCGAAGTCAATATCCAAGCAAGCCCTACAGCATACGCAAATAGAATCCATATAAGTCTAAATGCTATTGCTATTTAACTTGTATGTAATAGACTTGACTGTGCTTGATATACAAAACAGGGTTATTATTTCCATAAGCACAGATGACACAGCTCTGTGATGCAGTACAAAGTTTTGGACACAGGGTGGAGATACATATTCACATAAACAATTCTAAATTCTTTTTTTTTAAGGAGGTCTGTAGCCTGTAACAATCCTAAAACATGATTGGAACTAGCATAACAATCAGATCAGTTCACATAAATATTTTTATTGGCATTTCTTTGGGAGTAAAGTATAAAGGTAAGGGCACATGTAGGAAATCTCCATTTAATCTTGAGAAGAAAAAAAAAACCTTATTTTTTGCCATATCTAATTATTTGTTAGAAAAGCATCAGTACAAAGCTTTGAAACACTCAATATTCATGAGAATTACTATTTCTTTCCTCATTTGGTCCAAGAAATGATGCTCTCTGGGGATAAAGCACATTAAGGAAAGACCCCATTCATAACCCATCCCATAAATGCTTGGTGTCATATCCCAGTAAAACTGGCTGGTTAGGATCCTTTCTAAGTATCAAAAAGAATAGATATCAAATGCAAGAGCAATAAATGTGATTTTATTCCAGCCACTATAACTATTACTGAATCAAAGAAACATTACATTTCACATCTTCAGTATCAAAGTTGAAGCATTAAATTGGCAGTATGTAGGTACTGCTTCCACTCCTCAATCAATAGCTCTATTTAGGATTTATCAGGTGAACTTGGATAAGTCAGTACCTCCGTATCCCCCCACATTGTGGTATATTAAGTAATCTGTACATGTTGGCTTGACATTCATGGAATAACGGCAAAATAGTAAGATTATTAATTCATGTTTATTAGATATTTTATCAATTATATACATCTTAAAAACTAACTCATATCAGCTGGCATTCAGTTTTAAGAAAATAAGTTGAAAGAACAAATTGCCAATGTCTAGAATAAGCCAGTACAGCTAAAAGACTTTGTAATGAAGAGGTAAAACGGCGTATTCGTAAGAGTCTCTGGTGTGGTTCTTACTTGACAATGAGGAGGTGTGGTCATGGAAACACCCAAATACATGAGTCACTGATTATTATCAATGGTCAGCTTGAGCAACATTAGACAAATGTGTCTAGCAACAGGCAAACATTCAATAAATATAGAGTAAAACTTCACAACAACTCTTCAGTCTTTGTGGATACTGATTGAGTCTTTACCTCATGAGCTTCTCTTACTGAAATCCCATTGGTACAACCAGGTTAGATTTTAAACACTAGGCTTTGGGATCTATTTTTAGACAGTATGTTTCATAGCCTTCCTGCCTACTTTGCTGATTAGTGCCCTGAACTTCTGTTATCTTCTCCAGTAACTTTTTGGGAAGGAGGGGGAAATAGCTCTATTGTAGTAAATAGCTATTTTAGCAAAAACAACTTGTCAGTGAGTCAAAGGAGGAAATGGTGATGGGAGTAAAGGATTAAACTCCTCCCTACATACCTCTACTTCAATTTATGACTTCCTTATTTAAGAAAAAAGCATGTTTAAAATATGCAATGCTGCTGGAAGAGTTCTCATGGCACTGAAGTTGAATGCTTTGCATTGTTCATTAGTTGCTGAAAATGTATCAAGTCCATATCATGCTTTAACTGGCCATAATCATTTAGGAATCCACTTGTACAAAAAACAATGCATCATTAAAAAAAGACGTGGGCAAAAAAACTGTTTATATTATAAAATTAAAGCATAGAAGTAACAAGTGTAATTTAAATTTGAATCTCCATTACCTCTGATGGGAAAGATTTGTTTGTTTGCCTCTTGATCAGTCTATTAACAGGTCCAAAAATTGATGGGCAGCTTCAAGCCCCCTGTTTTTGTTTCTTATATTTATTGAACAATAAAATGGACTTGGCCTGGTCAATCCTTCATACAGAGGACTGTCTTTCATAACAAAGGATCCAAACCACCCAACTCCTATTTCTTCTTCACTCTTCCTTCTTTCATTCACTTCAAAGATTATTGTTCTGTTTTGGGCTAAACATGCCTGCAGAGTTGAGTTACTAGCAGGGGTGGGTTCGGACCGGCTCGGACCGGTTCACCCGAACCGGTAGTGACCCGCCGGTGATGTCACGATGATGTCACGGAACTGGTTCGTGGGCGCCGCCATCTTTTTTTTTTTTTGAATTTTTTTTTTTAATTTTTTTTCTTCTGAGCATGTGCAGAAGCTGAGGTTCTGACACTGTGCATGCGGTCGCCATCTTCTTCCCTTCCTTTCCCCTTTTCTCTTGCAGTGCTTTTATTTCCAAAGGCCCCCCCCCCACAGTCCACTCTCTTTCCCTAAAAACGGAGCTCCTGGTCCGTTCTACTTCCATATCCCCCCCCCCACAGTCCACTCTCTTTCCCTAAAAACGGAGCTCTTGGTCCGAAGCAATTGGTGTGAAACGAAAGCAAGATTTAAAGGAAACAAAGTTGAGCTAGTTTGTAAGGAAAACAAGTACTGTCAAGGTTCAGTGCAAGCCATACTAGTATTCCAAACTAATGAGTCTTAATGTCTGGTTAAAATGGGTAGTACTTTCATTTAAAGAAAAAAAGCATAGCTCAGACTATTGCTATGATTTTTTGCTCCTATATTCTGTTGTTTAGGTATAAATTTTGTTAATGTAGAAATTTTACTTACAGCCTATTAAACAATGGAGCTAGCTGTCTGCCTGCAATCATGTGTATCTATTAGGAGTAAATCCCACTGAAAGAGAGTAGCCTTACTGCCGAGTAAGCATGAATAGGCTTTAGGTAGTTGAGAGATAGGGTATTGATTAGTATCAGATGTATTATGGAAAGAAATGAGAACTTCTGTAACAACAAATACTTTGTGCCCAGAT
>QLTV01001313.1:2243988-2268304 GCA_003457575.1 Thermophis baileyi
CCAGTTTTAAGTTTCTGTGTGTTGCTAGCTATCTGTGATAGTAGAGAATCTTTGGTTGCTGATTAAGACAAAGAAAGGCTGGTAAGAAAACTGCTGTACTTCTGAATACTGACTGATTGAACTTGTATGATTCGGACTGTTATTTGGAATGTGCTATTTCTTTAAGTAAACTCCTTTTATACACTTTAACGTATCTGTGTATTGACTGAACCATTACTCATATCTACTGCAACATTACGGTTCACTGTGCAAGCCTTCAGGGCCAAGAGGTTACTCTGCACAATTCCTTAACAGGTATTCTTCTTGTTCTTTGCATTATTTTCGCCATATCGTAGGATCCACAGTTTAGCATCTCATTCGCCACTTTGTCCGGTCTGCATCATCTCACATGTCTGCATTTTGAGTGTTGTGTTGTGTTTGATGCATAATGATGTGACATTGAAATCTCGGCTGATTTGTCAGAGTCTGATGCCTACCCTCCTGTCTCATCCAGGCTTTGGACTGGCAATGGCAGGATTATTTTGTGATGGTATTAAGAATATTTTATTTCTACATACGTTTATATAGGATTTCAGTTTTCATTTAGATATAAACCAAATATATAAATACAAGGCAAACTTCTATCATTTGGAAAAATGATAGTTCAGTAGAAATGCACACATTTATGCAGACTTTGACATTTCCAGGTCAGATTGGGGGAAAAAACGATGCTATGAAATCTGAACCATCACTAATGCCCCAAGAACAAAGTGTCCAACACAGAATAAAACAGCTTCTTATGCAAGATGACTATAAATGTTGGGTATACTTCAAAATTGAACTTTTTTAAAAAAAAATGATGCACTATCCAGAGAATGTTATTTCTTCTAGACACATTTCTAATCTATGACTAAGGTGCCTTGGAATTGTTTTTACCTTGAACCCAAGCAGTATCTTTATAGAAATTAAGGCTCTTTAAACTTGATTTAAAATGTAATTAAAGCTTATATTCACACCAATAACATATTTGCTTTTGAACTTGTTTTCATCGCTTGAAAGAAATTAAGTCAATGGGCCATTTAAGGAATACATTGCTAGCAATCATGAAACCACATGTTCATATGAAACAATTTTAAGAAACATTGTTTTATTTTTATAATTTGGACAACAGCAGTGTCTTCAGAATATGAAGTCATACTTCTACACATTCTGGAAAATTTCTAATGTCAACATCCATTTGCTGTGTGTGGGTGAAGGATTACATGTTATGTAAACCTCCAACCTTTCTATCTAAATCTCCAACCTTTCTATCTCAGCTACACAGGCAGTAATATTCTTAATTGCGTTCTGCAAACAAGTTTGTTTTCTCAGAAGCCATAAGAAGAATTAAGTCAGGTTGCACACTTTTCTACAGCCCATAGCCAGAAATCAATATTTTGAATACGTCTAGCTAATCAAATAAATGGCAACAACAAACCATTTCTGAAAAACCTTTCCAAAAAAATTGCAGGGACTTTTCCAGGGAGTCCCCAGGAATTGGAAAGAGATGAACAGAAGAAAAAAACATACATAAATATTGGTCTTGAAGAATGTTATCTCCACCCATAATTCAATATTCAAGAGGGCAGGAGAAAAACATACAAATGTCTGAAATATGAACAGTATATGTTGTCTAACAAGATATACCAGTCATACTGTTGTGCAAGGGCTTGAGTATCATAAACTAGAAAGCTCCTGACAGCTGCAAGTATGCCTGAGAAAGACCTCACTTCAACTATCCTCCTGTACTCTTAACAAACCATATTGTTATAGGTAAATCAGGTATCACATGGGTGTCAAACTCGCATCACATTGCCGTCACGTGACGTTTCATGACGTTTTTCCCTTCGCGGAGCTGGGTTGGGTGTGGCCTACGCATGACGCATCCGGCCCGCGGCCCACCAGTTTGACACCCCTGAGGTATCAGGACACAAATACTTAAGGGTGGAGTTTGTATCATGATATCACTATGACATCACTGGTTTCATTCTGATTCAATTACCATTGGCTGCAAATGTGCATGCTTTTGGATCACAAAAATATTTGACACCTGTGACCCTATTACCATATATATGAGTAGATTCATATTTCATACTAAGTTATGGTTTATTTTGACAATGGCTTCTTAAACAAATACTATAGTTGGGTTTTCTTTCTTTCTTTTCTTTCTTTCTTTCTCTTTCCTTTCTTTCTTACCAAATTTACATAGCCACCTATCTCATATATCACTCTGGGTAGCTTACAATTAAAACAAATCTAAAAACAGTACACAGGAACACTGCAACAATTTAAAAACCAAAGAAACCAATATATAAGCATATAAAAAGGATTAAAAAAACATAAAACTCACAATCAAGGTAATCCCATTCATCAAAACAATTTTAGTAGAGTAACTGCACTAGTTCTATCACATTCCTGGGTCTCAATGGCTGGGCCTTGCAAAAAGTCAACAGTTAAGGCCAATCTAATCTCCAGGGGATGAGGCTCTCAAGTGTAGGTGCCATAGCAGAAAAGGCCCTCTTTCTGGGTCTCACCAGATGACACTTCCTGACTGATGGGACTACAATATACCACTTAGGTTGGACCTGATAGAATGGGTAGATATAACTGGAGAGAGGTAGTTCCACAAGTAACTAACTCCCATGCCTTAATAAAGAGTTTACCGTATTTTTCAGAGTATAAGACCCCCCCTAAAAGAGGCTCAAAATTTGGGTGCGTCTTATACTCATAGCTTTTTTTTTCAGCCCTAACGAGGTGCTAACGATCTCCTCCCCCCCCCCTCTTTGCAGGCTTTTTTCATTGCTACTCCCTCCGAAGGAGGTTTTTTTAAGCCCTAACCAGGGGATAAAATAATGTGCTGAAGCTGACCAGACTAAGGACGCTAGCCAGATAATATCTGGTAGGCAGATTTTTTCCTATTTTCCTCCCCAAAAACTAAGGTGCATCTTATACTCCTGTGCGTCTTATACTCTGAAAAATACGGTACTTATAATAATAGTAATAATTTTATAAATTATTTTAATGTATTTATAGTAATAATAAATCTTGGTTTACAAATTGCAACAGCTAGTGTTAGATGAAAGTCCTGAGTTCAGAACCAGACTGGGTCATCCAAAGAATATACAGGCAAGTTACTTGGAGCAGAGGCAATGTTTATTCAAGAGCGTAAGTAGAGGGATCAAAGATTGCAAACAGAGTTACAGTTATCAAGTGATTACCTTTATACCTTTTCCTTTGTTCCTCCCAGAAACCGAACCCGCCCACTAGGAATTATTGAAAGCTACCGTATAATTAACTGGATGGCGAAAAGGAGATGGCGGTTAGGCACCTTGCTGAGCTTGTGGGATTTTACCATATCAACTGGTTTCCTGATTAATTTACATTGCAGCCGGAGGAGGCAGTCACACAGAGGTATTAATATATGGTATCCTAAAAAAGGAATGTTTATCTGGATGGGCTACTACCTTTGCCCAGTCTCCACCTCTTTGTCAAGCTTGTTATCTTTTGTTTAGTGCAATTTCCCATCTTTTGCCCTGGAAATAGCTGGGAGGTTGGGGATGTGAGTGAGGGAAGACTGAATGGCAGATTCTTTCCCTCACTAATGTTACAGAACATGCTAAGCAAAAGCAAAGAAGTGACATTATGATTTAATGGCAATGTATGAACATAACACAATCTAGGTTCTGTCCATAACATGGCAGTGTTGACAATGTGATCTGCATCCCCCAAAATGCTACAATTTTTCTAGCATCTGTTCAATTATAAACAGCAATGTTGTTTGACCAACAGCATAGATCTTACTTTAACAGGTATGAAACCCTTAAAAAATGATCTCGACTACAATTCCATCTACACGGGATTAAGATGATTTACCATTCAAACCACCTTGAAAAGGAATTCCATCTGTGCAACAGAGGTGCACAGATTCTATATAGGTCAAAGGGAAGCCCATAGGCGCACATTCCCGTTTATCATTTTGAATTAAGATAAAATACACTGAAATTGCTGCTGCCCATGCAACATGGGCAACTGGTACGGTACTTTGGAGGTAACCGGAAAGACAGCCGTTGTTTGGGAGTTTTCATGCTTGCTTTCTGACAACGAACCATCAAAACAAGCGCGCACACTGAAGAGGGGAAGCTCTGCTCTAATCTACATCAGTAACTCTGGTAAGCTAGCATATTTTAGCTCGGTAGTTTTAACCTCACTTCCAAATAAATTTTTCCTTAGTTATCAGCATCATAAATGAGACCGTTATAGGACATGAACTAGATATACTGATACACACACATACATACAATATATATATATTTTTAAAAAAACCCACGTTTAAAACAACTTGCTCAAAAATAAACTGTAACTTTTATTAGGAGACCCGGTCTACAAGCAGGCATCCACCAAGAAGCCCAGAAGTCTCAACAAAAGGAATAAAAGTTGCAATACGGCTAAAGCGCGACATCATCCCGCTTCACTAGCATTTATCTCCACAGCAAAATTTCAAAAACAACTAAAGAAAACGTCCGGCCGAACCTCTGAAGCAGACTAAACCCGCTTCAGTTTAATTCGGCTGCGCGAAAACCTTTCTCCGGAAGTGACGTCTCCAATCAGAACTCCGCTCTATCTACTACTTCAACCACGGCGAACAAAAGGGTTTTTTTCAAGCCCGTTCGGAGACCGACGTACACACCCTCCTCAACAAACCACCGGTCTCGGCTTCTGATTGGCTAGAAAAAACGTTGAAGGGACTGACTATTTTATCGTCCCCGCCCCTTCATTTGCCGATTGGCCAAGTGCCTGGGCTTCGCTGGACATCGGTTGGTGATGGGAGACGTCAATCTTGAACCGCTCGAGAAGGCTGGATGGAGAGTGGGGCCGAGTGGGGCCGTTGGCTTTGGCTGCGACGAAGGCGGTGGCGGCGAGGACGACGGCTGCGGGCGTTTGGCCGAGCTCCTGGTAGGTCGGCGCCGGATCGGAGCTGATCTGGCAGCTTCGGGCCTTTTGCGAGGAATGGCGCGCCGGAGCATCCCCGCGCGCGCCTGTGCCTTTGGGAACCGGCAAGGGGGAGGGAGGAGAGGCGGGAGCCACCTGGAAGCCAGTTGGCGTGAGGGCCCCTCTGCCCGAGAGCCGTGGGACGCGAGGGAGGGACAGCCGACGTGCTTCAAACCCGAGAGGACCGCGGGCTATTGTCGCGGTAGCCGCCGTCGCAGCGCTGGGAGCTGGAGTTTTGTCAGGGAGGTTGGTGCGTTAGGGGTGAAGGCGATGGGGGCTCGAGGCCCTGGGCGGATAGAGAGAAGGTCAGGGACTTGACTGAGGGGGATTCAAAAAGGAAGCGTGTTCAGGCTCGCGGACGGCGGTAAGTGAAATCCGTTCGTTTTGTTTTTTAATGGGGGGGGGAGGCTTGCCTGAGTCCCGCTGTTGTATAAAAACGGGGCTACGAAATCTGAAGCTTAGAATAAAACCAACCACCCGAGCGTTTTAAGTAACCGGGCGGGTAGATCGATATCTAGCCGTATAAGATGTGAAGTGGCCGTCTAAAGTGGAATCTAATAGTTGGGAGATAAGGGCGGGGATTGAGTAGATTAATTTCTTAGGCTTGGCTTGCCTGCTTTCACAATTCCTTCTGGAAATTAAATTAGGGAAATGCTGCTAAACCTGTTTACTCCTGGTACTCGCATTGTAAGAATCTAAGGATGCTGCGGTGCGAAATACTTCTTTCTGGATCAGGAGGCATTGTTGTGGCCGGGCAAGTTTTTAAGATGCCTCCGGAAATGGAGATGTATATGTATTCATTAAGGGCAAGTTATTAAGGGCGAAAATTAAACAGTGAAGTGTGGATAGATGCAACTGAATAACGTCAGAAGATAGATTGGAGATACCTACTCATAGGAAGGAGAAAGGTAGTACTCATACAACTATTGGTCAGTTTTGTTCTGGAAAACAATCTGGACCTAGGAAATAATGTCTTTGTATTTATTTCATTTTTAACTAATTTATGAGATGACTGCTTTAGATTTCTTTTTTGGACTGTATGACCAATGTCTGTTCAAGATTTGAGAAATGCCATGGTTATTTTTTTTTAATAGGTTCATTGCTGTTATGCTGTTTTTATAATAAAATCATATTTAATCATTTACTGTGTAGATAGCCATATACCATCATAGGGGTATGTAGATGGAAGTATGTGTTTTCTTGGAAAAAAAAAAGAAACTAGCTTGCTTAAAACTATTATATCAAACCTGAAAATTACCTTCCTGTGGTTACAGAAAAGCAAATTTTAGTCATATTAAAAATATTTTCACTCATTAAACAATTCTGAATGCTTTTGTCAGTTTGTCATCAGGAAGTCCAGTATCTTTGCACATACATTTGCATACATTATCTTAGTCGTTGTTGAAAGTATGCTGAGTAGCCAGAGGAGCACAGAAAATAAAGATCAGAAACTTTTTTCTGAATGTCTGTAAATCAAGGTGCTACTGCAATAAAATATAGTATATTGAAAGTTTTTAATTTGAAATAATAAAATTAACTGCTGGTAGGGAAGTATCTAGCTACATATTTTAAATATGTATTCCATATTCTGATGAAATGTTTGATATTAATGTTGATACAGTCTTGTACAGTATGTCTAAAATCAATTCTCCCCAATACTTTATTTAATCATGCATTTTATAACTCATGGGACAATGGAGTGGACCCTGTCTAGTGTCTGATTTTTAGCACTGGCAAATAACTGCTGAAATGATTATTTGCCTGTATCTATAGACATGTACAGGGACTTCAAATAGATAGTGATTTGTTTTATGCAAGACATAATCTTTAATTCAAGAATTTATTTAGTGATACCTTAATAGAATAGTGTTATTTTTAGTATTAAGATCATCACTAAATAATCCTGAATGTGTCATTTCTTCATGTTTCTTTCAGCTTTCAATGTTGTTTCCATGTGTCCTGCCTCACACTGGCTATGAAGGGGATTTCCAAAAGGAGCAATTTAGTTTGTCAAATGGAGATTTAGTTACAGGTTTCAGATGTAATGTTAAAGGAGCAATTTAGTTTGTCAAATGGAGATGTAGTTACAGGTTTCAGATGTAATGTTAAAGGGTGTATGCATATGAAATAACTGTAAATTCTATTTCTATATGTTTTTCCCAGCCTGTTAGGAATAGATTATATTTCCATAATAAAGTTACCTTTTTCTATTGCCAAAGGTATATTTCTAAGTGGAGGATAAGAATGTTCTTCTGTCAGTATAGATAAAAAAGCAGATTTATATAAAGTCCTAGAAACTATGTACAGTATGGGATACTAAAAGCCATTGAAAGGCAAGCTTGATTCTCAAAATAAAAGGTTTCAAATCTAGAATCATTGATATAATGTAAAACTAATGTTATCAAGATTTGATTTGATGGGATGGCATGTAAGAAGTGAAATTAATGTTTAGATTGAAAGGAATGATTACACTAGCCTTAATTATTATACCAACAATACATTATACAGGTTTATATACAGTTGGTATCCACTCATATTACGTAATAAATTAGGCTGATAAGATTTTCCATAAAGATACTGTGTTAGCCATCAGATGGGAAGAAACTTGGCAAAGCTTTTTTGTTTATTAATGCTTGAAAAAATTGTATCTTGTTGCTGCCATGAAACACATGGAAGAAAGGTAAATTAGCAAAAAATAGCACAGATTTCTAAGGAATGTGAATAACTAGGTATTTGGAGAAAATAAAACAGGAGTGCAGTAGGTCATTCCACCAAATCACTGCAGTTTCATTCTCTCAATTTGCGTTAGGGTTAGGGTCTGTCTCATTCTCTCTCTCTCCCTCTCCCTCTCCTAACATACTACTTCATGCTGCGTTATTGTTTAAATCATAACAATTTATTCTGTCCAACTTCCATACTTAGTATAAACAGACAAAAATAAAAATTTCATACTATCAATCATGACAGATATGTCAGAAAATTCAAGCAGTTCTTCATTTCAGCATCAGCTTGTTATTTGTGGAAAGTTTAGGTATTTCTACATTGTATCATTTAGCCTGTGTGCAGAGTATTCATGAAGTAGTGTTTCTTTGAGAACAATCACTAATTCAAAGGCTGCATAGATGTGCAGTCTCTGTCTCCAGTGGCTTAGATTTATGGTTTGGTATCACTGCTGGCTATTTCCCAAAACAGAACTGGAAAAGTCACAGGGAGGAAAAAAGGACAAATGGCAGAGAATGAATGATAGAAGAAAAGAAAAAAAGTTTACCTGTTTGTAGTTAGAATGTTTATCAAA
The DNA here is from genome assembly GCA_003457575.1 of Thermophis baileyi. Lineage (NCBI taxonomy): Eukaryota > Metazoa > Chordata > Lepidosauria > Squamata > Dipsadidae > Thermophis > Thermophis baileyi. The sequence continues at coordinate 2,252,291 of QLTV01001313.1, forward strand.
CATCTTACCAAGTTTTTCAGTTCTTAGCTATAAACATAATCCATGAGGAATAGTGCATGTAATTACTTTCTCTGAAACTTTCGGGGAAAAATTCAAATAGTAAAAAAGCTATTAAAAAGTGTGTGTAAAAGAATACAAAAATGTGTGTGCACACACACATACATACAAACCTGTATCTATTGGGGGCCCTAGCCTTGGCTGAACTGTTGACAACTTTAGCCCAACTTCATTGTTTTTGAGACCACTAAGAAACCTCAAAACTCAATTCCCAGAGTTACTGTAACAGTAATCTTTTTAAAAAGTTCATATTTTTTTAACAATTATAAATCTCTTGGAACATAGTTTCTAAAACCTAAAAAAAACCTTTTTCCTGCTGAATTTTTTTTTAAAGTACAGTTTGTATTGCTATTTATTTTATACAGAAATGATTTCATTGTAGAATGTGTTTGAACTATTGTAACAACTTTAAAATGTGTATATAAAAGGTTTCATAAAAAAGTTTTTCAACTATGCCTAGACAATCAATTTGTTTATTAATATTTGGCATGATGACAGTTTAAAATGTGCTGTTACAGTGGATTTTACATAGGCACAATAATTGTGCTTCATTTGAAGAAGAATCTCTGCTGAGACCATCGATAATTATTCTTTTACTCTCCCTGCCTTTCAGAATTTGAAATTTGAGTTAATATTTTACTCTAACTTCTGTATGGTAATTATTTAATTCATTAGAAAATCAATAAAACTTTTAATATTCTTATATACTCAGTGCTTATGTTTAAAAGCACTGCAACTAGAAAAGTATTACAGCTCAAGCAAACACAACTGCACCTTCATTTTTTCAGGGTCTGTATGAAACAATACAAATATTTGCAAAAAGGTAATGGTGACTGTGGAGCAGTTTGAATGCAATAAACTCACTCTGAGATAAAATGTGCCCCTGCAAAGACTATTTTTCTAAAAGACAAAATAGGTTTTAGAAACCTTGAGGTGGTATAAGAATTTGTTTGTCTTGTCTGCCCATTACTTTATATCCCTTTAAATATTTTAAATTATTCATTTAAATGTAGATTGAGTCCACTGTGGTAGAGATCTTAAATATTTATGTTGACTTCCAAATGAATGCATGTGTTCTATCCAAACCAAGTAAAGCATACATACATCATTTTGTGAGCACATGAGAAAAGGTGAATTATTAGGGGTTCCCCCCCAAGTAGTTACACTGGTCATGAAAAGGAGAAGTACTTAGGAAACATTAAAATGCCATTGTTGCAATTATATGGTATTGTATTGCATTTTTAAAATAGGCTTGACTATACAAACAGTGTTTGACTAAACGTCCAATATTTTTTTTCCAGGTATTCAAGATGAATCTCGAAAAACTCAACAAAGTTGAATTACTGACACTTTTTAGTATCCTTGAAGGTGAATTAGAAGCCAGAGATCTTGTCATAGAAGCTTTAAAGGTAACCTATAGATATTAGGAGAGGTGAAATATAGCAGTTCTGCTATATAAATATTATGTAACAAATCCTGTAATAATAGTCTGTACTTTGGCATTTGATTGACAGCAAAAATAAATAATGTAATGGATGAGCATCTTGATGATTATGAAAAATAAGGACATCATATTTTAATAAAAGATATTCTCCATCATACTAGAATAGTGAGACTTGGAATTTCTTGTTCTCGGTGCCATCAATGTGTTTCTGTTAAAGAGAAGATTTGGTAAAAACCAACAGTATTATCTCAACAGGCAGGAATAGTAATATAGATTCATGTCCTAAATCCATTTAAAAATGGTTTCTCTTTATCTTCTTCTGATAGTATTTTTGTAATTCAGTTGATGAGTTTAGTGCTAAATACTGAAATATATCACTAGTTTTCGTAATGGTATAGTTTGGCTTTTGCTGGACTCTATTGTTGAAATTTTAATTACAGTATTTGCTTTAAACATGGATTAATATCCAAATTGTTTGGATATCCACTAAACATGGATATCTCTCTCTCTCTCTCTCTCTCTCTCTCTCTCTCTCTCTCTCTCTCTCTCTCTCTCTCTCTCTCTCCCTCTCCCTCTCCCTCTCCCTCTCCCTCTCCCTCTCCCTCTCCCTCTCCCTCTCCCTCTCCCTCTCTCTCTCTCTCTCCCTCGTCATATTACTGTGGTAAAGACTACAAATCGTTTACTATCTATTCAAGTTGACTAGCTCTGGGTTGAGCAAAGTCACTTGGTGGCAACTGAAACATACAGAACATACCTCTTAGCTGCCATTTACAGTAGCAATCAAAAATTTTGGGGCTCAGATCTGAAGCTGTGTTCTATTACTTCATACGTATCAGTTTCCTCATTTTTTTACAAGTTTCCTTTTTTTCAAAATAGATGTCTAGGCACTGAATTTCCTTTGCTTTGGATGATTAGAAAGAGTGACAATGAAATCAGTAGAAGAGCTTTTTTTTTGTTTTTAGTTCTATGATCTTTTTGTTGGCATAATTGTTTATGGTGTATACTGGCTCCCTTTTTTCTGTACTCTTATTTATCCAGTCAAAATGTTAATTTGAAGTCTTTGATAACTTTTATGCTTCTTCTTTGGATGTTTTCCTAATAACATTTTTCATGTTAAGATCAGCTCAGGGTTTTACAGTCTTTAACACACTTCTAGGGCTTTTATTGTGTTTGAGGACTGGTATTTATCACTACAGTGTCTGTCAAAAACTGCTTCTTTTAAGATTTCAAGTTTGGGGTTTTTAAAAAAATCTATGCACATTTTGACTTATAGAGGAACAACATCCTAGCCATCCCCCCCCCCCTAAAGTTTCTATCATAGGTGTTGAGATTATATGTTGTCACTTCTAATGCTTCTTGCCTGGCATTTTCAGCTATAATCCTCTGTCTTTTCAACTGGCTATTTTCCTCGTTTGTTTATTTTTAATTGTTCTTGTCCTGTTCCCTTTTGGGTGATTAACATTTTCCGTCTCATTCCCTTTGAATGATTCATCCTAAAGTTTAATATTCCCCAATGCATGCTGGCTTTTCTAGGGTCGTTTTAACAAGAATTAGACGTATTAAGATATGTTGATCCTCTCAAAATGTTTCTGTATGTTATTCCTGGAACTCTGGATAACCATTAGAAGTCTAAACAAAACAAGAATTCTGCATCTTGTCCCTAGCTACAGAATTAAAGATAATTTTCACAATGCTTAAGGATATAATGTTTTCTTGTTGACTTTTTACAATGAATATGCCTATTTATGGACAATTTTATTTGACAGTACTTTTGGTAGAAATACATTTTTGTCTGCCTATTAAATCCTTCCTAAAGATCTGATATAAGCAGATGTTGTTTAAAAGTATTAAAGATATTGCATATGTAAGTTGTTCCAAATAAAGCTGCTTTTATTGATGATGATTTTGTCAATGCTGATGGTGTTCAAGTGGTGATCCAAATGTTTTGGGATGGCACCCTATTACTATTGATACTATCTTTGCTTTCTTTTGTTCCAGTTACAGGTCTTTATATTTTGTGATTTTCTCTAGTTCTTTATATTCTTAAAAGTATTTTGAATCCTCAGTGTCACCAGTGGGGGATGAGGGATGACAGCTTGAAACTGCTGAAAGTTAAATGGACTATAAACAGCAACTGATGACAGAAGAATATAGCCTTATCCACCAATGTGCTATTTGATTTTAATTTGGTAGTCTTTTAAAGCAAAAGAAAAATATAGTGGAGAAAACTAAAATAATGCTGATTGTTTGACTGTAGTACTGTAGGTTTGGTCTTATCATATCCATCAATATTATCTGATTTACCAGAACTTTCTTTTAATTGCTGAATCTTAGGGTGTGCACAGGCAGAATATGGAAATGTGGTCTTCTTAACTTCAAAGAAAACAAAGAAAAAGAAAAGATACTGCATGAAAAGATGCTGTTTTTTCTTTTTTATTTGTTTTTGCATTGCTTCTGTTTAGTACTATGAAGATCAACTAGATATGTGTTTTTTGTGTGTTTTTGTGTTAGTATACAAATAGCAGTCTGGAGACTTTATTTTTTTCCCTGTATTATCTACCAAATCTCTCTGAAGATTCTGTTTAAAGGGAAAGAAGCTTTTATTGTTAATATTTTGTAAAATAGTATAAAGTTACAGACTAGGTTTAATCATTGCTTTAATATAAGTTCATATTGTACATAATATAAGTTCATTAACAATATTGATATTAAATATTCAGTGCTCTTATATTACAGTCTTCTTCAACAAGAGAAAATTGAAATTTAAGTAACCCCCTTCATAAAAACTGCTTCAATGTTTAAGATGTAATAATAAAATAAGTGTAAATAAGTTTATTTATGTAGCCACAGATCATAAAATAGAATCATAAAGTGCTACAGAAATTTTTTAGAAAAGGAAGAAAGAATCTCAGGATTTATGTAAAAATAGGTTTCAAATTAATATTTTGAACAATATCAGGAGTAATAACACCTGTAATTATATAGTGTTGCATTTTTATGACAGGACTTCAGAAATGAAGAAATGCATTGATGTGGAGATTTGCATTGTTACTGCTTTCAAGGGCTTCTGGTTTTATCTCCTAAATATGCTTCAGAACCTGAGGAGCACAAATATAATACCTGTCTCCAGCTTCTCAAAGCAATTTTGTCTTTTTCCTGCACTCCCATGAGCAATGGAATTTTTGGAGATCAAATCCAAAGCACTTCATTGTTTCCCTGCTTTGCTAAGAATGTAACCAGATTTAGCTTTATTATTATTTTAATAAAACAAGGGAGCATTCCCAGTATTGTATGTGATAAGCTTGACTAGAGGAGGAAACTAGCCAGTGGTGAAATAGAGTTAAAAGTTGTGGCATGGAAGGTAGTAGTTCAAGATTCTATGTCTTTCAAATGTAATGGTGTTCATGGACTTCTGAAATTATTTTTAACTATTCAAATTTTTATATATTATAAAGTTTCATTATGCAGAGGTGTAAGATGCTCTGCCAGTTCTCACCTGTATTTTTGCTAGATCAGGTTTTATTCAGTTGATTAAGATTGATACATGGTTAGCCAGTTGCATTTTTAGATATCTTTATTTTCTTTTAAAATATTAGTAATTCCCCCCCCCCCTTTACAATAAAGATCATTTCTTTGGACCGGATTTATCTGTGGTCCGGTTATAAGTGGTTCAGTCTCTTGTTTTGTTTTGTTTTGTTTTTCCTAATTTAATCTAGCCAGTCAGTAAACAAAGTTTTGTTTTCTCACTTCCCCTCACGTTATGACCACAGATTGTATTTATTTTCAAACATCTGTCTCTAAAGAAAACTAGGAACTGAGGAAATTCGAGATTATGCAGCAAGCTATTTAAAGGAGATTCTGTTTTAGAAGAGGAACTTTTCTCCAAAACTATTTGGGAACCGTAGAATATAATACAATTTTGAAACCCACAGTAGCTTGTTTATATAAAGTCATATTGAAAAAATACACATAACAGCTGTAGAATTCTGCTTCATACTCAAGTTTCTATTTTTCAACTGACATAGATGTATTACAAGTCTTTTTTTTTTACCCATGTGGTAGGCAGGGGAAAGGAGGAACTCTTGTTTCCTTAAGACATAGAATAGTTTGTTTCATCAGCTAAACATCTCTTAATTTTGTATTTGCAGTAGCTTCAGTCTTTAGCCTCCATGTTCTGTTTTGATGCTGATTATCACTCTTCAAGCTGATCACAAGTTTTATTCAATTAATTTGATGAAAACTATCTAGGAAATCATCTTACAGTTCACCTGTAACTCTAGATGTTTTTTAAACAAACACAAAAGCACAAATCTTGATACAATTTGGAGCCCACTTTGATGTTGAATTGGTGGAAAGATTTCATAGGACACCATATTTACAGACACTTTGCCCTTGTGGATCCAGCAAGGTAGAATCTCTTGCTCATCCTTTTTATGATGCCCCAAAGCATGTTCTGATCTCCTCAATTGTTTCCAAATACAAGGGCCACACTGATTGCAGCACAGCCAAGGCAGCAGTAATAAATTTTATATTTGTTACTTTTTAAGGGATGCTAATCTCACACTCACATATCAGAGGGCCAGATATCTTCACCAAATTATACAACAGCGCAAATGTAATTACATATGTTTTTTTTATTATCCTATTGAGTTTTTCTCCCTTTCTGAATAATGAATTATTGCATTAAACTGTTTCTCTTTTTTATGTAAAGGCTGGCCAAAAATTATAATAAAGGTATTGTGATATAAATTGGATTATGGAAACTCTGAGGTTTCTAGTTTCTTTTTCCTGGACCATAAAGGTATCAGAGTTTGTTGCATAAAAATAAAAAACCAGAAGCACACACACAGATGACTGATTTAGCTGGATTCAATAACTTCTTTATAAACATAGTAACAGATGAATTTACAATACCATTAGTAGATTATTTCTTCAAGTAAATACAAGCAGGAGTTAGCTTCATTTCAGCAGAGAGTACAAGCACAGAGAGGACAGAGAGCAGAGTGGAACATGCAGACTGAGCCACGCCCAGCCTTAAGCTAAGTTTTCAGTTTCAATTCTCTGCACAGACTCAGAAGTGGTTAGCTCCCATTGGCTGACTCAGTTGCTATGCCTATTCATTGGCTAACCTTGTTAACATGGCTCTCCCAGTCATGAATATTCTAACAAAAGGTTCTTTTTACTATTATTTCCCTTTTTTAGAAATTGTGTCTTTCATAGTTAAAAAAATAACAGTATTGGATTTGGGGTGGGGCAATTGTGCAGTTATATATTGAATCTCATCTACAACAGTTCTATTCACATAGTTGATGTAATGTTAACTGCATTTTTCTCCATAGTGGTGGAGATAGCATCCAGGAATGGGTTAACTCCGTCTGGACTGAGTCTGCAAGTTGTGATGACACGCCTCCTCTGCTTGCGTCCCCAGCTTTTAGACTCAGTCTAGCTTGGACAAAACATGTTTTTTCTAGCTAAACCATTCCTGAATGCTTTCAACACAAATTCTACAAATCTGGAGAAATTTACATCGTTGCTGCGGCTCCCAGTTTCAGCTGGTCGAGCCGCTCACCTTATCCCAACGTGAAGGGCTTTCAGCCCAACCCCGCTGAGGGCCGCGTGGACGGCAATCAGACTGCCGGCCGGCAGATCTGACAGGGCAGTGCTCATGAGCCTCGCTCCGAACCGCTGACCCTGGGGCTTGATTCAACAACCCCCTTTTCGGCTTGATTACCTGGGAGCTGCCTGATTGCAGCACGGGCAAGGCAGCACTCACGAGCATAGCTCCGCAGCGCTAGCCCTGAGGCGCGAGGAGGGCCTGCCGCACCATTTTGAAGTCAGGAAAAGCCATCGGAGGTGCACGTGACAGCAGGGTGAGTCACACAGACCCCCGCTGCGCTGCTAAGCTCCCAAACTCGGATTGCGACACAGGGCAGTGTTCACGAGCCTAGCTCCGCGACGCTGGCCCTGGGGCTCGGAGGACTCCAATCTTCGCGCCATTCCGCCGAAACAGGAGAAGCGCTTGAGGGCGGTGAGTTACGGGACTGTCAGAAGACTCCCACCGTGCTAAATAACCCCCTTGAACTGAGCCCATAGCCTGCAGCGCAACAGGAGCCACTCTAGCCCCTGCCCTCACTCTAGCCCCTGCCAGGCCACTCGCGGCGCTTTAAGCAGCAGGGCCCTATTAGGCCAAGACTGCTAGGCCGGGCGATCCAAAATGGCAGCCACCTTTACCGGGGACACCGCTCGTGCGGCAGGAAACTAGGTGTTCTCTTGCTAGGACATTGATCAGGAGACAGGGCTCGGAGCGAGGCCCACCAGAAAACGAGCAGCAGCCGAGCATCACTCGAGCAATCCTTAGAAAGGCCTCTAAGGCCGCAGAGCGGGAGGCCAAGCAGAGGCATAAGGCCATTGAGAAGGCCATCGAAAAGGCTCAAAGGGAGGCTGATAAGAAGGCTAGAAGCTTTCAACATATGGAGCCGGCCTGTTCCCGACTTTTTACCTCACGCCAGTTAGAGCTGCCTGGTCTTCAGGAGGAATTGCCAACAGCAGCATGGTCCCCAGATGGCGCTATGGAGCAGACCTCTGATCTGCCCAGTGAGTTACTCTTCGGCTCACTGCCAGAGCCCAGGCTTCCAGAGCCTACCTGGGAGCAGCCTGAAAGACAGAGGGTTCCCTCGGCTGAGGCAACCTTCACACCCACCGCTGCAGGCCTTCGCTCGGAGGAGCGATTAGAGCCTCAAATCCCAGCCAGTATGGGAGCTTTGATCTCTGAGGCAATCAGACAGGGGATTGCAGCCGGGTTACAACAGAGGGCGGCATCGGTGGTTTCTGATTACCCCAGGCCCCAAGGTCACCATCAGGGGTCCCATTTTTCGGGGGAAGCCTTACCCCCTCAGGATCAGGAATACTCCCTGGCCTCTTCCAGCCAGGCATCTTTTGTCGGGAGAGGAAACGCAACGGGACCTAGACTTATCTGACGATGAAGGCTTAATGTCTGATCAGCCTGCCTTTGTAGGTCTATTTCGGCCTCCATTTTTCAGTTCTTTGCTCTTCAAAGCGAAGAATTCTGCTCGTCTGGGTACCAATCAGACAACTCAAGAGACTACATCAGGGTCGGCTGATCCTACCGATCCACTCTTTGCAGAACCTACTATAGAGGCAGAGGTGGTACCCGCCCCCAGGCTGTTCCTGGACGTAGTGCAGAGGCAGTGGACCTCTCCTGGGACAGGACCCAATCCCAGCGGTCTGGACAGGCATTTTTATAATATGGGCCCAGACCTTGCCAAGGCCCTTCAGGTCCCAACGGTTGACGCCCCTGTAGTGGCGTTGTCCTTGCCCTCTGTCCTGGCAGGATCTCCGGAAGACACCCTCCGGCCTGAGGACAAAAGGGCGGAGCAGTCATTGGTGAAGGCTCACCAGGCGGCCACCTGGGCTATTAAGGCCTCCACAGCTGCCTCCTTTTTTTAATAGAGCTTCACTGCTCTGGTTGAGGCACTACAAGAAAGGTTACCAGCTGCTGACACAAGGTCCCATCAAGACCTTAATAAATTAATGGCGGCAATGGAGTTTTCGGCGGACGCCACACTGAATGTGGCGAGATTCGCAGCCAGGTCCATCGGCTCGTCCGTGGCAACCCGACGTCTCCTATGGCTCCGCCAGTGGCAAGCCGATGCCAGGAATAAGTGGATGCTGGCATCCGCCCCGTATTCTGGGGATAAATTGTTTGGGGACTCCCTGGACCCTATTCTACTCGAGTCCAGGGACAAGCGCAAAATTCTGCCGTCCATGTCCCGGAGAGCGGACTCATGCCCGGCCCCTTATTTTCGCCCTTCATCCTTTTGAGGGCCAGACAGCGGATTCGGAATGCCGCATTCGCAAAGGCCTTTTCTTCCCAGACAAGGACAACAATGGGACAGACAGGGTAGCCAAGGGCAAAGATACCTACCCAAAAGGTCCTTTCGAGGTGGGAGGGGTCGCTCCTTTCGGCGCTCAAGGTGACTGCTTGTCCAGCCCTCCCATCGGGGGTCGCCTGGCCGTCTTTGCCAGCAAATGGGAGGACACCACCACGGACGCCTGGGTCAGGGAGATGGTGAGGTCAGCCCTCTCCCTGGAGTTCCTCTCCACTCCCCCGAGGCTTTTCATCCGTTGTCCTGTGTCAAAGGATCGGATGAAGCAGCTCCTCGTGGAATCGGCCATAAAACATCTCTTGGATGTTCAGGCTATCCAACCGGTTCCAGAGGAGCAGCAGGGACAGGGGTTTTATTCCCTCCTGTTCATAATCCAAAAGGCCTCGGGGATGGAGGGCAATTCTGGACCTCAAAACTCTGAACTGTCACATTGTATACTGACGGTTCAAGATGCAGTCGCTTCAGACCATCTTAGCATCAGAAAGGGCGACTTCCTCACGTCAGTGGTTCTGACGGAAGCATACCTTCACGTCCCCATCCTACCCGCCCACAGACAGTTTCTCCACTTCCATTATGCGGGAAAACACTACCAATATCGGGCATTGCTATTCGGCCTGTCCTCTGCCCCCAGGGTGTTCACCCAGCTAATGGCCACTCTGGCGGGCCATCTTCGGACTCTACCAATAAGGATCCAATTTTATCTGGACGATATGCTTATTCAGTCCGGCTTGGAACCCCAGGCGAGGAGGGACCTGGCTACCATGATCCAGGTCCTACAAGACCACGGCTTTTCTATAAATATGGCCAAAAGCCACCTGGTCCCGAAACCCAACTGCTTCATTTGGGAGCAGTCATAGACACTGTGGAGTCCAAGGTCTATCTATCCCAGGAGCGTCAATCCAGCCTGAGGGAATTGGCAGTTCGTATCAGGAGAGAGCATACTGTGCCACTACTCCTTCTCTCTCAGCTCCTGGGCAAGATGATGTCTTACATTTCTATCATCCCATGGGCACAACTCCACAGCAGAAGTCTACAGTGTTTCCTCCTTCCGTATCAGAGGTCCGGCAGAAGCAACTCGCCGACCAGAGTGCAGGTTCCTCCAGAGGTGATCCTTTCTGTCAAATGGTGGATGTCCCGGGCCATCTCCAAGGGCTGCCAGTTCAGAGAACCAGATTGCCTGACACTAACAACCGATGCCAGTCTTTTTGGCTGGGGAGCTCACCTCCAGTCACGTATGGCTCAGGCACGGTGGACTCAGAAGGATCTGAGCCACAACATAAATTGGTTAGAGCTCAGGGTGATCTACCTGGCCCTCAGGAGGTTCGAGGATGTGATCTCGGCCCAACACATTTTGGTCTTGACGGACAATGTAGCCGCCAAGGCCCACATCAACCGCCTAGGAGGAACCCACTCCAGGCCTCTCATGCAAGAGGCCGAGCAGCTGGGCCTCTGGCCGGAGACTCATCTGCTGTCCATAAGGGCAGCACATATATCGGGAGTGGCAAACGTGCAGGCGGACTGGCTCAGCAGAGCCTCAGTTGACCACGCAGAGTGGCGCCTGCACCCATCCCTGTTTCGGGAAATGACAGACCGCTTCGGCCTCCCGACAGTCGACCTGTTTGCCATTCAAGACAACTGCCAGCTCCCCAGGTTTTTCGCCAGGTTTGCGACACCGGGGGCAGAGGGAGTAGATGCGCTGCGCAGCCCGTGGCCTCCAGGATTGCTGTACGCCTTCCCTCCTCTCCTGCTGATTCCGAAGGTCATCAGGAAGCTGCTGGAGAAGGAGGCGGAGCTTCTGCTTCTGGCCCCCCACTGGCCCAGAAGGCCTTGGTTTGCAGACCTGGTGAACCTGTCGGTGGCTCGACCCTGGAGGATCCTTCAGAACAGGGTCTCCCTCAGGGGGCGTTGGTCCATCCGGACCCACAGTGGTTCCAACTGACCGCCTGGGGCTTGAGTGGAGCCTTCTGAGTGGGGACAATTTTTCCTCCAGGGTCATCAAGACAATTCAGGCCTCACGCAGAGCCTCGACCAACCGAATATATAATGCCACATAGAAGGCTTTTTGTGGGTGGTGTGCTAAAGGGGGATTGGTTCCCACGGAGGTTTCCATAGCCCAGATCCTGGAGTTTCTCCAGGAAGGACTGGATAACGGGCTATCCCCGAATACAATCAGGAGGCAGGTGGCAACCCTGTCCTCAGTTTTGGCATGTGGAGCCGTGGACTCCCTCTCCCAGCACCCCATGGTCCATCGGTTCCTCAGGGGAGCGACCAACCTGAAGCCGCCGGTGGTGTACAGGTACCCGACATGGGACCTGGCCAAGGTCTTAAACTCCCTTACCAGGGCCCGATTCAAGCCTTTGAGAGAGGCCAGCCTGTGCTACCGTACGTGTAAGGTGGCATTTCTGGTGGCCATTACATTGGCCAGGCGGGTCTCGGAACTGGCGGCTCTATCGGTGAGGAAGGACCTTTGTGTGTTCCAATCTGACAGGGTGGTTTTGCGGCTGGACCCCTCCTTCATCTGCAAGGTAAATAGTTGGTTCCACAGGGCTCAGGAACTGGTGCTGCCGAACTTCTGTCCTGAGCCAGTCCACCACTTGGAACATAGGTGGCATACTTTGGATGTGCGGAGGGCCCTCCGCATATACATCAAAAGGACTTCCTCCCTATGGAGGACGGAATCCCTGTTTGTCTCTTTCCAGTCTGCCATGCTGGGCAACAGGGTCACCCCCTCAACCTTGGGACGGTGGATTAGGGCGTGTATCGCCAAGATCTATGAGATCCAGGCCTTGCCGCTGCCTGGGCGAGTAACCGTCCATTCTACCAGAAGCGCGGCCAACACTGCGGCGTGGGCAACGCAGGCCTCTATAGAGGAGGTCTGTCGAGTGGCTACCTGATCCTCTCCATCCCCTTTTATCCGCCACTATAAACTGGACACTTACGCCTCGGCTGAGGCAGCCTTTGGCAGGCAGGTACTTCAGTGTCCACACGGAGCAGGGAACTTAGGACCGGACCACCACCCCCCCCCATTAGTACAGCCAGCTTTGGTATGTCCCATTCCTGGATGCTATCTCTACCACTATGGAGAAGGGGCATTGGTCTTACCTGATACGTTCCTTCTCGTTGAGGTGGAGATAGCATCCAGTCCCTCCCGGATTGGCGTCCGGTCCTGGGTCCACGGGGGGATACGACTACAGCACGTCAGTCTGCATCGACACCTTCGTCAAAAAGCTGGGGACGCAAGCAGAGGAGGTGTGTCATCACAACTTGCAGACTCAGTCCAATTAGCTGACAAACGGAGTTAACCCATTCCTGGATGCTATCTCCATTTCAACGAGAAGGAGCGTATCAGGTAAGACCAACGCCCCATTTATTTAAATTTATGTAGCTGCCCATATCACTCTATGTGGCTCTCAAAACAACAAAAAGAAACTCATAAATAAAATTAAAAACAGTTAAAACCAGAAGCATGGGAGAGTGCCAACACATCATGGCCATATTGCAATCTTTCCACCTTCAGACCTGATGACATATTAGAGACTTCCTAAAGACCAGTAATTTTGGGGCCAATGTAACCTCAGGAGGAATGATGTTCTAAAAGTGCCACAGCAGAAAAAGCTAACCACCTAAGTCCTGTCAGATGGAACTACTTTGTAGATGGGACCCACAATATGTCCCTTTTGCCAGACAAAAGGATATGACAAAAACAGATCTGCTCCAGAGCTAGTAATAGATTAATTTTGATACACAAAGTGTTAATGATTTGGTCCTAACTTAAACAGTGATAATTGATTCACATTACTCCTCTTTTCAAAACAACATGAAGACATTAGAAATAAGGAGAAAAGCCTTTTTTTAAAAGAAAAAGAAAGAAACCAGAATGTCCCATAAATTTAAGTTTTACTGAGTAGTTATGATAGCATTTTTACTATTCTGACTCATAAAATGAAACAATTCAAAAATGGAAACAATAAAGGGAAGTTGCATGTTCCTATTAAATTAATAGTAAGAACATTTCATTTTCAGCTTCTAGTCTAGTCCGATGTGAAATACAGAGAATTTCAGTTCCGTTTTAGATTAATCACATTATCCTTCGTCACACAATTTAAAAAAAAAATGCTGGTTAATTTATCATTGGATATTAAAATATATGAGATGAAAATATACCTCAGCACATTACATGTACTTCTGAATTTATGTGATACTGGCAACAGCATGTCAGTGTGCAGGGTATTCGCTAGATTAGAGAGCTTACTTAGCACAGAGTAAGGTGAGTGTGCTTGGAGAAAAACCTGGTCTGAGTCATGCTTTTGGCATCTTGATTAGAATATGCCCAAACTACATACTTTTACATATGATTTTTGGAATTAATTATAAAGAACAGTTTATGTGGGAAATAGTTCCTCTTTTGGTTTTAAAAGACATAACATAGATAAAGAATTCCATGATTTCAAAAATCGGACACTAGAAGGGACTAAAGATTACAGATAGAGGAAAAATATACTGTATAGGACTGCAAGAAGGTGCAAAACATTCTAGCAATACACATATTAAAGGAGACCTTTGAAGAATGAAATCAGAAAATAGTCATAATATGAACAATGTGAGTAATTATGTCTGCTTCTGTGAATAGACAGTCCAAAAGATGTTATTGAAAAAATGTCAGATGTAGAATAAATTTTATGTGACATGATGGAGCTGATATCAGCAATGGATTTAGAATTGATAGGCCATTAAATGATTTAGAAAAGAGTGTTGCACTGGATCTACAAAAGAAATTGGCTGACCTTTAAAATTTAAAAAGGGAAATACAAATAACAAATGAAGAGAGTGACCTGGATAATTCCCCCCCCCCCCACTGGATTTACAAATGATGCTTCTTAAAAGCTTTGAAGTAGTCTGTGAGATGGGACAAAGAAGAAATTAAGAAAAATCAAATCCTGTGACAATATTTGAATGAACTAAAGGTTAGGACTATTAGAAATAAAAGGAAAGAATACAAACTTTTATTTGATCAAACTTTTATTTGATCAAATAAAATAAGTGATATTGTTACTTTTAGCTACCTTTTTGGATTTTCTGCTGACACCAGGACTGAAAAGTTTAGCAATCAGCATCTTGAATTTCATCCAGAAGCAAAACAGTGCAGCTTGCAAAAGAGAAGTGGTACACGGGCGTATTAAGTCAAACCCATTGTTGCCTGTGCCACTGCATTCCTGACCTGCTGAAGCTTCCAGGTAGTCTTCAACACAGCCCCATTGCAGTAGTCAAGCTGGGAGACCAGAATGGCTGTCTGAAGGATCCCACAACATAGGAAAGGGTTCAACTGGCACACCAGATAAAGTTAGGCAAAACATTCCTGATCACAGCTGCCACATGCTCATTGATGTGTATACATTGGCTTGTGGTTTTTTTATATATTTTTTTATTTTTTTTAGTATAATAATTCCATACGTATTTTGTGGACAGTGTATTGACTGGGTCAAGTCTTTTTTAAACAACGCTAATAATAATAATACAAATAAGTATGTATAATCCTAATCTTCCAGCTTCAACAGTACTATTCTCTCTTCATAATCCTTTATCATTTTTCCCATTAATTCATTTAAACATAGATAACATTTCTTTACACCATGTATTTGTTATCCTCTATTAAATTACTATTATTTAATATTTTAAGAATTACTCATTATTCTACCATAACTTCGATATTCCAAATGTGTAGTATTACTAATAACGCCAAATATTAACAATATTTAATCAATCCTGGGAGTGTATCTCAAAATCCCCACAATTTCTAATCCTTAATATTTTAAATTCACAATATACTTTAACACACTATTAATATTAATAATACAATTAAATTACCTAATCCTAAATTTCCATCTACTAATCTTAATTTATTTTAGTTGTGGTAAGTTATATTATCTACCATGTTTCCCTTATAATAAGACATGTCCCAATAATAAGCCCAACAGGGCTTTTCGGGACATGTGTTGAAATAAGCCCCCCCCTGAAAATAAGGCCCCCCATTACTTTCCGGGTAAAGGGGGGGCATGCCGGGAGCCGCTCTTTTTGTGGCGGGCACTCTTTTGGCCGGGAGAGCGAGAGCAATCAAGAGGCAGGTGCACGCACACCCCACGAGACGGGCTTGGCTCCTCTGGGCTATGCCTCTGGCAGCGTTTTGAAACGCTCCTGCCTGCGATGAGGCGGCGAGGCAGGGATCGAGGCTCCCCTCTCTTTTTCGCAGCGGAGGTGCTGGTGCGCCGCGACTCTCGGGCACTCGCTGCTTGTGCCTCTGCGGCTACTGACGTTGCAGAGCCCTGCAGTCAGCTAGAGAGCACCGGGCCGCGGGTCGGCCTCATCGCCCCTTCTGCTGTGCCTCCCGCCCATGCCTCCTTCGCTCGCTCGCAGGCTCGGGACGCTCATCCTCCACCTGCCCTCCCCGCATCCTTCAGACAGGGGATGCAGGCGAGGGCAGTGCGTGGGAATCTCCCACAGGAACAGCCACCCCGCGCACCCACCTCTTGCTTGCTCTCTCTCTCTCTCTCTTTCTCTCTCTCTGAGGAACGCGACAGAGCTACAAGTCCCAGGTAGGACGCGCGTCTC
>QLTV01001313.1:2278024-2291513 GCA_003457575.1 Thermophis baileyi
TAAGGGGCGTGCATAAGCGCACCAGCGTGCCTACCGTCCCTGTCCTACTGTCCTATTCTCCTCATCTATCTGTATTCACTTTGATTATGTTTATGTTTATACCTATACCTGCTATCTTGTACATGTTTGACAAACAAATAAAATAAATAAATAAATAAGTACCCAAGTGGTACTATTTTTTTGAACTTTCAGTTTAGCCTGCAGCCCCGAAATTTCCCAGTGATCTCCAAACCAAGTCCTAAGCTGCTTTGATTTGATTTAACTTTTGGGATGCTGCCAGCTATTGTGATAAAATATTGTAAGCAAGCCTGATCAAGTCAAGTGTATTGAAACATTAGAACCTCAACTGAAACTACTACTATTGGATCAACATTGTTCTTCAGCTACTAAGGGACAGGTTTTGACAAAATAAACATTAACATTATTCTGCTTTTATGAGAATAATCAGAGAACCTCTTTGTAGGATTAATGTTCCTGCATGGTTCACAAAAATGAAGACATAGTACATCAGGAATATCAGTATCCAGATTGGATTAAATTACTGAACAATAATTCATAACTGCTTTTTCATTTTAATATTTGTATGGATTGAGATTGAACAAGCACTATTTCACTTTTTCAATTTCCTGGGGTATTTTTCCTCTACAAGTACAGAGGTTTTTTTTTCTAGTGGCCATTCATAAATTGCCTTATTCAGTACTGAGTAATTCTGAATGAGAATCAATGTTCTCATCCTAGAATGGGAAAGAGTTGTCTGTAATTCAAAACATGTGATTCCACTGATAAATTGACTCTTGTTTAGCTTGTATGTAGAGCCTTTGTAGGACTGCTATGGTGAAAATTTCCAAAATAGATTCACAAAGCAAAAAAAAATTAGGCGCTTGCAGTTTCAGTAGCACTTCACAGTTACTGTTTAGCAAAAACACTGTAGAATGAATATCACTCTAATGCCAAAAGGAAAAGTATTTGCAACATGTACTATATTCAATATATAGTACAATTTTTGAAGAATGCCTGATCTAAGCCAATGTTAGTGGCTTAGACAAAAGAAATAAATTATTAATATCATATGATACCTATGTTTTGGAATGAAGGGAAGGAGGGGGATTTTAAGCTGTCAGATATGTCCAGACAATTTTTTTTTAAAGGCAATTTCTGTAATTTCACTGAGCTGTTAATGGATATCACTAACCAGATTGAGTTTATCATACTTTCATATTATTATGTTCTCACCACCATTTAAGGTAGTGTTATTGCATTGTATTAATATGTTATAGTCACAAGGTTCAGGGACAAAGAGGTGTCGGAACAATCTTCTCAGCAGTATGGATAACAAACACTCAAGATACCAAAATAATCACAAATGTTGTAGCATTTACTGGGTTGGTGTATATTATTTAGTACAGTTGTCTAATCAAATAATCAGAGGGGTTTGGGTTTTTTGATACCAATTCTTTGTGGGTTAACACACACATATACATGCACACTTTAAATATCCAAAAGTATTTGATAACTTATGGGAAGGAACTTAATTCACAATGGTAAATTTTGCAACCACAAGATCTTCTCTAGCAGTCCTTGTATTCCTTTAAATTTGCTCCAATTTAGGGAACTAAGAAAGGATATTACTAAGCTATTTTTTTTAAAAAAAAGGTAAAATCCTTTATCTCAGAAGCTGTTTGTATTAATTCTTCCAAAGCTCATTCATTTTCATCCTCATATATTGGTCAGGATTTAGATAGTTCAATTGTTGTTCATATACTATTTCAGTCAACTAGAAATGTATGTTCATTCCTGTACAGAAGTTTTTCCTTCTTGTTTTTCCTTATTTACAGTATATCACCCATCCAGATAACTTAACTGCTTCCTGAAATTCCTAAGAGTGAATACGCCCCAAATAATAACTCATGAATTTTTCACAAGTATTTGTGAATAACAGGGTGCAGAAGAGACCCTGCAGAGAAATTCCTGTGACTATTCATCAAATTGTCAGGTGCTTTGCTTGTCAGATACATGCATTTTTTTCCCTCTTAAAAATACCATCTAGAATAGAAGTAACAAACTTAAGCCTGTACTTTCAGGTTCAAGCAGCTAGTAAATTACTGTGTCAAAAAATGCTTTACTTTAATTTTATATTCAGAATAACTGATCCATTTCCTGAGTTAAATGATCCACTTCCTAGAAGTGTTCTTCAGTACTACAATCAAAAAAATACTTGTCCAAATTTGTATATTAGATTAAAGCAAATTCTAGGGTCATTTTCATAATCCATCTGTCTTACTATATTGTATTTTTATTTGGACATGGGTGTGTGCATATGTATGTGTTCTCATGATGCACAGGTACATACCCTTGTATTTGTGTATTAGGTATCTGTAAACCAATCTGGGAAACCATGGAAAATGGAAGCAGATTGAAAGATAGCAGATTTTCTAACAATGTATTCCTCAATCCCCATAAGCAGGCCTCAGGATTAGGAAGGTAGAGATGCTCCATTAGTTTTCCTGTGGAGCTTCTTCTGTATTGATCTTGGAGTTGCTTGTTTAATGGCCCTTAAAATATCACAGAGCTGTGCATTTTGAACTTGAACTTCCCTTTCCTGCATATGGTTTCCTGTTGGGAAAAGTGAGGACACAAAGTGAAAGCTGCAGTGATGATTCTGGAGATCATAGTGAAAGAAAAATATTTTTCAGACTATGGGTATGCTCTGCAATTGGAAGCAAGATATTAATTCTACTATATACTATTTGTTCAGGTGCCATATGTCCCTAAATATATTGTAGTCTGCTGGAAATATGCCATCAGTCCTAGGAATTTCACAGCAGGTGAAATATATGGTGTTAAATCCTGGCTTCAGATCCCTTTCCCTATCTGGTTATATCTGATAGTTTGTAGTTCCATTCAGAAAACTAGAAAAGCATGCATTATTTTATTTAATTGACAAGTAGTGGAAATGCATACAAGGTCGTGGTTCTAAAGTGATTGTACGGCTAGGTTTTGCTTCCTTTCCTACACCTGTCCATATTTCTATTCTTTCCTTTCTTACTGCACCTTTCTTGAGTGCCTTCCATTGAAGTTATCATTATATGTTTAGGTTCTGCTTTTTTCTTAGTATTTCTCCGTTTAGTATTATTTTTCATCTTGACTTTTTCCCTGTTCCCTTTTGCACTGTTCAATCCCTGTCTATACATAAATTAATGTTTTTAAAGCATTTGTTAAGTTGAGGCTCTTCCCAATTTCTCAAATATTCCATAGGGCTGTAAAAAATTAATTTTTCTGATACTCATGTATTTAGGCAGAAGCTGTATTAGCATTTGCTTATCTGTTTAGTCTTTCATATGTTCTACTTCATTGAAGTGACAAGATTTTAACTTGATTTTCTTTATTAGATGCTAATAAATACTTCATAATTTCAGGCCCAACGTAAAGATGCTTTTATTGAAGAACGTTATGGAAAATACAACATTAGTGATCCATTGATGGCTCTTCAGAGAGATTTTGAAGCACTGAAGGAAGAAAATTATGGTGAAAAGCAACCTGTTTGTACCAATCCTTTATCCATTCTGAAGGTAGTAATGAAACATTGCAAGAATATGCAGGAAAAAATGTTGTCTCAACTGGCTGCTGCAGAGAGCAGACACAGAAAGGTGGGTTTCCATCTCCTTGGAAGCTTGATGAAAAGTAATAATTGTTCTTATTTAGGAACTCATAGAAGACAGAACACTAGTATTATATAGTTACCTACTTTTAATTTTAATTATTAAATATGCACTATTATATAATGTTATATAAGAATCTCTTTGGCTAATTAATGAGGGAGTTGGATGGTTAAATAGTTAAATACATATATACTCTGATCATTTTTTGTAAATAACCTCAAATTTAAGCATTGTTTAAACAAAACAAAACATTAAAATTGAAATGTACCAAACAGTAAATTAAAAATACAGTAATTTTAAATTTGTATAATTACAACCAGCTATATATTTTGCATCTATTCAGTTGCCTGGTATTTATATTTATAAATCTTTGGTATATATTGTTCATAGTTATTTATAGGTCATAGCCATGCCTTTCTTTTATTTTACCATTGTTGAAGCTTAGTTGCAGAAATAAATTACTGTGGTACAATTTATTGCATTGTATTATATTTGTATTTTTCTAAAAGCAGTATTTAAATTTAAATTTTGTTATGCTGTTATATAAGTTTAAATTTAAGTTTAAAGCTACAAACAATCCTCTTTATTATAGTCTAATTAAAAGAAATTAAAACTTAAAGAAATAGAATTAGATTTTTCTTTAATACAGTATAGAATGTAAAAGAGCTCTTTAGATGGATCATCATGCAAATAGCTGCTTAATTGTTATTTTGCTTTTGAATTACATCCCAGAGCCAGTTTAATGTAGTGGTTAAAGCAGGGGTGAAATCCAGCAGGTTCTAACAGGTTCTGGAGAACCGGTAGCGGAAATTTTGAGTAGTTCGGAGAACCGGCAAATACCACCTCTGGCTGGCCCCAGAGTGGGGTGAGAATGGAGATTTTGCAATATCCTTCCCCCAGGAGTGGGGAGGGAATGGGGATTTTGCAGTATCCATCCCCTGGAGAGGGGTCTCCCCCTGGAGTGGGGAAGGAATGGAGATTTTGCAGCATCCTTCTCCTAGAGTGGGGATGGAATGGGGATTTTGCCGTATTCTTCCCCTGGAGTGGGGTGGGAATGGAAATTTTGCAGTATCCTTCCCCTGCCACGCCCACCAAGCCACACCATGCCCACCAAGCCATGCCTACAGGACCGGTAGTAAAAAAAATTGGATTTCACCACTGGGTTAAAGGCATAAGGCTAGAAACTGGGAGACCCTTGAGTTCTATTCTCACCTGGAGCACAAAGCCAGCTGGGTGATCTTGGGGCAGTCACTTTCTCTCAGCCCTAAGAAGGTGGCAATGGCAAAGCACTGGGGGGGGGGGAGTTGCCAAGGAAACTTCAGGGATTTGAAGTTACGACAGCCACAGACACCTATGCAAACACAGTCACATGGTCACATTCTGGGTGCTTGATAACTGGCTCTCCCTTACAGACATTTCCAGTATTCTCCAATGTTGCATGATTTTCATTTTTTTTTTTTTGGCCAGTTTCCAGCATTTACTTCTAATTTCCAGCAAAGAATGTCCATTGGGTGAAATGGATTCATTTAATGACTGTGGTGTTGATTGATGCAAAATGACTGATGCAAAAATGTCATAAATTAATCCACTCATAATGACCAGAATAGTTTACAAGTGTAATTCTGGGGTCAATTACGGTTGCAAGTCAAATATTACCTGTATAATTAAATGATAAGGATACATTTGAAGAATATTAAAAGGTATGCTGGGAGTGGTAGATGTCTGTTTTACCATTGCCCTGGATCCTTTCAAAAAGATCTGTTCATCAGCAAAAGTTAAGGAGTATCTGTGTCTGCTTTAAATTTTGCTTTGGGTAGATAGGAATCTTCTTTCTTTACATTTGGATACAGTAGTAATTACTTCTCTAAATGGGATTGATAATGTTCATTTTGGTTTGAAAGGTAATTTTGGATCTTGAAGAAGAAAGGCAGCGACACGCCCAAGATACTGCTGAAGGCGATGATGTCACTTATATGCTGGAAAAAGAACGAGAACGGCTCACACAACAGGTATGTCTTCTTCCCAAGTAGCAATCAGAGGGAAATGATTAATTAATGTTTAACACAAGAGAACATGCCTTCTATGGGTGGGGGAATTTATGTTGGTCTCTAAATTCTGAGTTTTTACTTTCTCCCTCAAGCAGAAAATTAGACATTCCATGTTGTATTTACTTTATAATTTATTATTGTTCTATTTATTCTATAACCTTTTACTTATTTGGATTCAAATACAAATATTAAAAACTTTTTTCCTCTGAAAAATCTTTATATCCATTATTTACTCTTATTTATTTATTTTAGTTTGATTGGATGTTAAAGCTTTTAACATTTTTAAATATATACTTTTGTTTTAGTTGGAATTTGAAAAATCTCAGGTGAAGAAGTTCGAGAGGGAACAGAAAAAGTTGGCTAGCCAACTGGAGGAGGAGCGTGCACACCACAAGCAACTTTCTTCTATGCTTGTGTTGGAATGTAAGAAAGCCACAACTAAAGCTACAGAGGAAGGGCAAAAGCTTGGAGAGTTAAATATGAAGTTGGAAAAGGAAAGAAGCAAAGTAAACCAGTTGGAGGAGGAGCTAGCAGCCAAGAAGAAAAGAGGCTTGCAAATGGAAGCACAAGTTGAAAAACAGTTATCTGAGTTTGACATTGAACGAGAGCAGTTGAAAGCCAAACTTAACCGGGAAGAAAACCGCACCAAAGTCCTAAGAGAGGAAATAGAGGATCTGAAAAAAACATTAAAACAAGTAGAAACTTCTTTGAAAACTGGCAGCAACAAAGTTGAGAGCACATCCCCATGTGTCTCAGTGGTGTCCACAGCAACTGTTACAGAAATCTCCTTAGGTAGGTCAGTGGCTTCTCAGACTAGTAATCACGTGACAGAAAACATGAACCAGGAGTCTTCAATCAAATTGGCCCACATGTTACCACTGGCCACAGCTCTCCATCCCTATGCCAAGGCAAATGGACATTGTGATGCTGATACACTAACAGGTGTTGAGGCGTCTCAAACTGCAGTAGAGAATCCAGACAAGGGCAAGTCTGTTGGGCCAGCTGCTGAGAGTACTGCAGAAAGTAGCATCTCCCCAGTAAGAACAGAGTCTCTTTCTGCTTCAGTTCCACCACTCCCTTCCAATGGAATGTCCTTGTCTCCCAGCAATACTGCTTCTTCTTCTCTGACATCTTCACCATGTTCCTCCCCAGTCATGACTAAGCGTCTACTTGGAACATCAACCAGCAACCCTAGCTACCAATCTTCCTACCAAGTGGGAATCAATCAGCGCTTCCATGCTGCTCGTCACAAATTCCAATCTCAGGCTGATCAAGATCATCAATCAAGTGGTCTCCAAAGTCCACCATCCAGAGATTTGTCACCTACTTTTGCTGATAATTCTGCAGCAAAACAGCTTGCCCGCAATACAGTCACTCAGGTTCTCTCCAGATTCACCAGTCAGCAGGGGCCTATGAAACCAGTCTCCCCTAACAGTTCACCTTTTGGCACAGACTACCGAAATCTCGCTAATGCTATGAGTCCCAAAAGTGAAACTAGCCCAGGTAAGGTCTCTAGTCCTTTAAGTCCCCTTTCACCTGGAATTAAATCACCCACTATACCTAGAGCAGAAAGAGGAAATCCTCCACCAATTCCTCCAAAGAAACCTGGTCTGGTTCCTTCTCCAGCAACTACCACGCCACCAGTGAAAACTTCAAGTCAGGCATCCCTGGGTTCTCCTATGGAAATGGCAACTAGTTGTTCAAGCAACGCTGTTGTAGCCAATGGGAAAGATATTGAGATTTTATTGCCAACCAATAGCTAGTCTTAAAAAGAGTAACATTCCAAGTGTTTGCAATTCCTAGAGCTGAAACTCAGTCTTATTCACTCCATGTTATTTATTTAAGTACTAACAGAATCTTGTTGTATAACACATTTGTTTCTTTGTTTTATACAGTGTAGAAAATAATACAACTTGTACAATTTTTTGAACATTCAGAGCCTCAAGGCATCTCATGGCAGCAGGGAAATCAAACAAAAAGAGAAGCAGTTGCTCTGTTCTGGGAGCTGACCTATGGACTATGACAACAGAATACTCATTTTTAAATTATGCAGAAAAACACTCCATGCAAACTTCTATTCTTTTTCTAAGAAGTGCCTGAGCTAAAGCCTGCAGTTATGAATGTGATTCTCTGTAATACCAGTAGGCATTATCCAACTGTAGAAAATAACAATTTCTGAATCATGAATGTTTGAAATCAATATGGTTCTTAATCCTTTCCAACGTATTTATTAGTAATGTGCTATGAATAGGAAATATCCCAAAGGTGAACATTAGACTGGTTTTCTCTGTTATGAACAAAAAAAAATAATGTAGCTGCTGTCAGGTGCACTTTGGCCCTGTTGCTAAATTGTATGCAACCCATATTTTTCCTATGATACAAACTTTGAAAGAGTTGTTAGCTTTAAGCAACCAAGTTACCAGTCTTTACAAAATATTGCCCATTCCTTACAAGTTTCTCTCCATAGAGCAAAATAAGTAAAATTTTTAATAAGCATTCTACTGTTGTGTGTACAACTTCTGAGAGTAGGGCCTTTGCTGTTCCTTGAGAAAAAAGTTAAATACTACTTGAAATCAGAAATGACTAATCAAGATTTTCAGATGTTTATAAGAAAGGTAGGATCAGTACAAAAAGATCCAAAGCAATAAGTAAAGAATTGCTTCATATGTAATAACGCTGTAACTCAAGCAGGCATGGATCTCGCTAGATTTATTGTCTCTGAATTGCCCATTTGGCAGCAATATGGAAACCAAATTCTTAAGCTTTCAAAGATGTAGTTTATATAGAAAGATGTATACATACCTAGACACAACATTTTTAATCTTAACAGTGATCACGTTGACATTATTTATACCTCAGATCACTTGTACAATTACTTTTAAGGCTTTATGTATTTGAGAAAATCCATTTTTCTAAGAAAAATAATAAACTCGGACCAATATAAGGCTCAAGAAGCAGTTTTCTTTGTAATAAATCTTCCAGTAATGCAAACTTTAGGGCAAAAGTTTATGCCTTGATCATGTCAGTGAGGCCAATATACTATATAGCTGTTCATGTTTGAATTTGTTTCAGGAGTATCTCATTACTGAGATAATCAAGATCAAGGTTAATGATAAACTGGGTGTCTTTAATTTGACCTTAGGAAAAATATGTGAATGCCTCACCAAACTCGGTGTGCACTAATAATAAGAATCACAACATGATCTTTTGAAACTATTGCAACTTGCTGCTTTGACATTCAGAGATTAGGTTTGGGAAACCCTTGCGTTGTGGGTGGTATTGTTGTGAAATTTAGGGGCAAATATCTGGGTTTTAGATGGTGCAGGTTTTTTCAGTGCTTTTAAAGCAAATAAGGGCTGAAATTGGTGCATACTTCTTTGCCTGTCATTGTCACATATATTTTGCCTTTTAAAAACAAAAATAAGAAGCCAAAAAATCTTGTCTCATTCCAGCAATTATAAGTGCCACACATCTAGTTTCCACCACAAAATTGCCCATTCCTGCATCAGACCAAAGTTCTTCATTACAATTTTTTTTTAAAAAAAGCATTACTTCAGGATGCCACTATGTAGGATCTAGACATTGTTCTCCCCCCTCCCTTTTTTTTGGTATGGGATTGCTAGATTATTGTATTTTAACAAAGTGTCAAATATTTCTGAGGTTGCATTATATTCCACAATATATTGATACAGGAAATCATACAAACCTAATGCTATTCTTCACATATTATGGTCTATATAAATTTTTTCCTAAGTGTTTGGATATAGATGCATTGGAAACAACCCTGATAAGCACATAGACAATTCAGTTTTGTAGTGCAACCATTATTGGGAAGGCTATATAACTGAACTCAAGTAAGCGTTTTGATGGTATTGTGTCTTACCTTAAAAGAGGTTATTGTAGCAGCCCTTAAAATATTTCTATATGTTTACTAACTTGTATCCTTTCTTTATAACATGAAACTATAGACATTTATACACAGCAATGAATTTCATTAGGAAATGCACTGAGTACTATAGTCTACAGAAATATTGGGGACAGTGTAGAAGGAAATGTATTTTGTTGCTAATAGCCAATATCCTGAGATTAAGCACAACTATGAAAATTATTCCAGCTAATCCCCTAAGATTTTAAGGGTTAGTATTTCAGTTTTCTGTATACTTAAAATATGGAATTGAAATGTTTAATATTCTCTTGATTGTCTATTGAGAAGTGTCATGAACTAATTAGATTTTAATGAAGTTCAAACTGTATAACCTAGTATTAATTGTTCATTAACATCTGTATATTTGTAAAGTCAAATGTATGAAACAGAAGTCTTTTTATCATTTTTATAGATGGCAGCATTAAACATGTTAAATGTTCGTACTATCAATAAAGGGTTTTATTTTTCTGTGGAGTGTTATGTGCTATAATATAGTTTAAAAGTCAAGTGGTCTATGTTCACTAATAGTATGTAAACATTTCACTGACAGTAGCTGTGCCTAAAATTTGTAATTCAGGAAAATACATAAATACATCCATTAATTGGCGATATAAAGACAATGCTTTTAAAAGGAAAATAGGGCTACAGATTTAGTGGTGCTGATGATACTCGGTGATATTGAGAATGGTCATCATTTAAAACATTTTAAGGGCTTTATCAATGGTCAGCTATTCTAGGGCTGACCATTGGCCTATAGACTTATCAGTCTTTATTATAGAACATAATATTTTAATTATTACTATGATACCTATCTTTACACTATTGGGTTGAGATCACATTCACTTTTGATCCATTTTCTGATTAATATAAGCTTTTCTCCTACAATATAAGTAGTTTCCTTCTATACTGGTTATTTTTCTTGGATAGGAAATACATATCCATTAGTAGAGATGTGTTTCTTAGATATGTCTTTAGTCAGTACAATTTATCTTCAGCATGGATGTATCCAGGAGAGCAACAAATGAAACCAAAGATGGCATACAATTTCTTTACATATACCAGATAATAGGTATATTAAATATAAATGAGGAACATTTGGCCATTTTTTTGTGCATCATGGTTCTGTAATTCACCCGGTTTATTTGTTTTTCCCCTTTGTTGGCATGGCAATAGAGTTCTTTTATGCAAAGTCCTCACCCTGGTCTGGAATGCTGCAAAATGTACTTAACATCAAAAGCCTATTAAAATTCCACCCACTACTTTCTACATCTTGTGCTCAAGTCAGAGAAGATAATCTCAATGGCGCCAATCTGCTCAGTCTCCTCCTTTTTGAGGACTGATTCACAATACCCCAGAAAATAGTTTTGTAATCTGTTTTGCATCTGCAGAAATAGAAGCAGAAAGATAGTTGTGTCAAAAAGATCCATCAAATGCCTTGTATTTTGTTTTGACTTCTTATCTATCACAACTGCAATTTCCCTTCCAAGAATGTAGAAAATAACTAGTGCCATCTTGTGTTGGAAGTTACATTCTCTGCCTTTATTTTTAAAAAGAAAGTATAAAAACAGTTCTTGCATCGAAGCTATGATATTTGAATATCCTTTTTCGCAATACCATCTATAAAGTTATAGTTGGGTTTTGCTTTTTAATTAGTAGAATTTCTTGGGGTCAACTTTTTCTCCAATGAAAAGCCATTAGTGTGGAAAGCACTGCACAATTCCTGCAATTAATGATTTTGCTCAGCAAGACATAATCAAGGTGGAAATCAGTTGCATAGGCAATAAAGTCAAGAGACATATCAAGAGTAATATGGGATTTTCAAACACAACGTATACACATACATGGACTTGCTTCTTCAATTCTCAATAGTTGGAGGTAGGCAATAATATATCAAACATGCTTTAAAATAAAAGCTACCTCTCCTTGGTATTGTGAGAATACAAAATTTGGACTGAATTAAAAAATCCTATCATGGGGCAAGCTATAGATTTAATTATTTTCCTATAAGTCCCTTTTTTGTAGTAGTAGTAGTAGTGAGTATTTTCCCTTCCCATCCTTGACAGCAATGATTAAACCCATGCCTTGTACTGTCTTTTTCCTGTGATTCCTTTTAAAGGAAGAAAAAGAGATGCAATGTATTGTAATGGGTGGATAATCTTTTAAGCATCAAGGACAATGCTGGCTGGGGAGTTGCACTGAGGGTCATACACACAAAACCTTGTTTGCTTCCTCTAACAATGTCAATACACCTGAGAAGGATGAAAAGGGAAGACTGAAACCCATCTCTGCTTCCACCCAGGCCTGAGCCCTCATGCCTTAACCCATTACATCTGCTATCTGTTTTTCTAAAAATGCCATGGATTGTAGTGTCTTCTCCAAATCTGGGATAGAAATGTAAATGTCATAAAATTCATTTTTTAAAAATAAGGGAGTGGTTCAAATATAACAGCCTAATTAATTATTGCTTTAAAGATCATTGTATCAGGAAGCATGCTACTGATAATTACTTTTTTAATCACGGATAACAGATTCATGGCCAATTGAGGAAGGATGTTACCAACTATACTTTTGTCTATGTAGATCAGGGCTGTCAAACTCCCGGCCCATGGGCCGGATGCGTCACGTGCTGGCCACGCCCACACCCGGTTTAGTGAAGGGGGGGAAAGTCCCGATACATCACCTGATGCCACCATGATGACATGAGTTTGACACCCCTGATGTAGATTCTCAATCACTCAAGGGTTGGGGTTTTTTTTGGGGGGGGGGGGTTGCAAGTTGTAGAATTAGTTTGGTGTAGAACTTGAGACAGCAGACCGTGAGTTTTAATCCCATTTTAGGCATGAAGTCATCTGGGTGATCTTGAAGCAATGTCAAACCACTTCCAAAAATGTTGCAAAGAAAACTTTAGGGACTAATCATCACCAGGATTCAAGAGTGACTTGTTTAGTCTTCATCAAAAATAAGCAATCCATTAATAGAATGTATTCAGCCTCTGTAAATCAAATTCTTAATTTTTGAAGCTGGCAAACAGCTGCTTTTCTGCCATTTTTAGAATGTGCTTTAATAGGTACTTCTCTGTTATTTTTAACTCTCTTTTAGGCTAAACAAACTAGGGAACACAAACCTAAGAAACCCCTTACCAATAAAACAAAATATGCTCTGAGAATTCTGACCCTGCTCACTGATTATACCACCACGTCACAATCTTTCCATAAGAACCATTTCCTACATTTCTTGTTATAAAAGTGCAGAAATGGTTGCCTACTTCAGATACAGTAGAACTTTTGCTTCAGAGTGGAGACTCAGTTAAGAAAGTAGAATGAGGGCAGGAATGAACAGAAAATGCTGGACAGCAAACTAGGTAACAAGGGAAAAGGGTAGAGCTATGTACCTTGTGGCTTAGACAGATATCCCACTTGAATTGATTAGGAACCTGACTAATCAAATTTTGTACTCATTCTGTTGGCATATTATACTATAAACCAGAATCAGTCACAACCAATGGCAGCAGCTTGTGACTATAGTTGGTCTCAAAAAAGACTACAGTGGGTTGAATCAGATTAATACTTGACTTGGAGAGTATCAGGAAATCTTTAGAGCTGTAAGCTTGGTTGGGAAGTCAAGCATCCAGAATTAGTCAATGGCAAACCACTTCCGTCTTTGTGAAGAAAACTTACATAGATTTGTTGTAAGGAATATCCTTCTGGGTTCAGTTCCAAGTGGGGAAAAAGACACTGGATTCACGGAGGTTGCTTGGAAAGGAGGTGTAATGGTGGACAGGAGCACATGGCAGGGGCTCCTGAACAGAAAGGGTGGATCACATGCGTCCAGATGTTGGGAGAGGAGAGAAGGAAAGG
>QLTV01001313.1:2301700-2333904 GCA_003457575.1 Thermophis baileyi
TATATACAGTGTATATACAGTATATATAATAAGCAGTGGGCTGTGCTCTAGTTCTTTGCCCCACTGTGTAATATTGTGGAAATACATATTCTTCAGGTAAGGGTCAGGAACTAATACCCTTCCTGTCCTGGGCAAAGGAATAAGTATAAGCAATTGGGGGGGGGATGATTATAGAAGAATGGGCATAGATGGTTTCAAATCAACTTTTTTTAAATGGAAGTCCCACTATATTATCTGCAAATGCCAATGCTACCTAAATGGATATCAGATCTCTGTATATTTAATGTTAAATTTATTTTTTATTTGGATGTTAAATTTATTTGGTATTTTTCTCTTTTTTTTTGTACATGCTTTTTTCCTTTTTGTTGTTGTTAGGGCTGAATGTATGCTTTTGTTTTGTTTTTCTGTTTTGTATTTTACCTTTTATGATCAATCAATCAATCACTCAATCAATAAAATATCCCTATATATTTGTCAAATCACTCCCCCAGCCAACTTTAAAAGATTATTTTAATTAAAAAGTAAGTTTTATCTGTAGCATGATGCACCTAAAACCAATTATATAATTCCCACAATTTGCACAATGATATCATAACACATTATCATGTCATTGTCACCAAATGTTAAAAGCCATGGCAGGCATTTTTCCCCAGTGTGATCATCATTCCAAAAACACGATCTTAAAATAATTATTGGTATAGGAAAAGAGAAGGTGCATTTTTATTTAACTACCCAGAAACTGCATTTACTGTAAAGTGCAGTACGGATATGTTTTATTGGTTCAAGCCAAGGATAAAAATGTCCAGCTGGTTTTTATACCTCTCATCTTCAATGTTATCATGAACAATGAGTGTTAAAGATGATAGAAAAGCAACATGGGGGTGGGATATTATTTTTCCCCAAGTGGAACTTCCCAATAGCCTTTGATGTGCTGGCAGGACAGATTCTTCAAGCTGAAGTTTAGAAGCAGAGCAGGAGGTCTGGAATATTGCCAAGAGGGAATTGAAATTCTCATCTAAAAATTCTCTCTAGTCTGTATCCCGAATAAATCTCATTAACGTTTCTGACACTGATTTGTCGTATTCTAAAATATAAACACAAAATGAAGTATCTGGAGGAGGGAGAGTAAGAAAAGTCAGTGGAAAAGATGTATAAACCATAGCGTACCATTGTGGCAGAAAGTAACTGATGATGAGAATTAGACTGAGCCAAGTTTCCCATACAGATGGGTAGATTTTGTGCATCTCGGCCTGTTTTCTTAACCATACTTGTTTGCAGAACTGGTCCTCTTGTTTGGTAGATAGTGAATGGTAGCCATTGCATTTGGTTGAAACACTAAGGAGCAAAGTTTTGGAAGAGGATGCTTGTCCTCAGTCTACTGCATTAAAATGCTCTCCCTGCCCTCAAGATGTTGTCTTACTGCCCAGGTTGGAAATAGCAATCCAATCACTAGCTTTACTTAGAATTGGGGGAAATGAAACTTGAACTTTGCTTGGAAAGCTCAGTTTGGATGTTGGGGGGGGGTGCCTGCTTACAAGTGAGCTTCACCAAACCTAGTGGGCAAAGACTGGACTGCTCTTAGGATGAAAAGTTGAAATGAACTAGAAAAATCTATGCAGTTCGGTGTCACTGATTTATAAAAGCAAAGTGAGCATGTTTTGGGGGTTGTTTAGAGTCAGGTCTCAGATGCCTGAGTTTATAAATCCCAGCAATTCTATCATAATTAAATCCTATCCTCTCCCTCCACCCATATTGTATGATCAAGGCCCAATGCTGATGGCAATTCCCCCCTCAGCCCCCACATCTACATTCAGTGGCACCAGTATGCTTCCAATTCAATTGCTCTGAAATAACACATTAGGGGTACATATTCATAATGTTAGCTGCCATCTGCTAACCCAGTTGCATGGCTATTCATAGAAGATGCTCCAGCACTCACAGATAAGACCACAGGGAGTGTGCTGTGGCCCAATAATATCCCATGAATGACACAAAAGCATCAGCAAAATCACACGACTGGTTGCTTACCTCCTGGGACTTGCCCTGTCTGCTGCATCTTTTTGTTTCCTATCTGCTGTTGGTTTAAATGAAATTTGCTTTGAGAGCCCTTAAAGGAACAGAAATACATTCAATTGTCATCTCCCAGGTACTGTGTATTTTTTGTATTCTCCAACATTCCTTTGACCATGATTGCTGAAAATTGGTGAAGAAATTGTCTGCTACTTGAAAGCAGGAAGCCAGAGAAGAGTATTTATTGGGCTTAAAAGCAAAGAAAGAGAAAGCTCAAAGGCTTCCTTTAAACTCAGGAAAAATACAAGCAAACTTCTGGTTCCGTACTTGTCCATATTACCTCACCCATTGCAAATCACGAGTTTTCCTTCCTGATCTGTATAACACAGGAGCACGCAATTAGTTGTGGCTCAAGGGCCATAGTTGGCTATATTTTTTGGCCTTAGATCTGGAGACACAAGTAGACAGAACATAGTCAAAACAAAAGTTATTTTAGTTAAATTAATTGGCGTTACTATGATGTGTGTAATTACCATTCTCTGTTGCATAACAAATCAGTTTGGCAGAAAGTTTTGGAGACATTTGGGGGGAGCAGCACCAAAGACTTTCGGAAACTTTACATTAGGGGGCATATATGGCATTGGAAGTGCCAGTTACTCCTCCCTGCTACAATGATTTAATTACATCATACAAAAGTATGTCATGCAATTTCAGTAAGCGCTACTCTAAAATACTGTTAACTAGTTCTAGGTTTCCAAACATGGAGTGGTATTTTTGAAAGGTTCCATCCAGTGAATTCATAACAATGTTTTTTTCCCCATTATTCTTTTTCTTCTTCCTTTCCCCATTAAGTTATGTTGGGAGTCTCCCACGACCTGCTATTTTAACATCCCAATTAAGGAACAGCATTTTTTTACTCAAAGTTGCCTTATGGGTTGATGGGCCCAATAGGACTAGAATTAAAATTATTAGAGTTTTTTTCTCCCCAGAAATAATTTCCAACTGAGCATATTGAACATAATTCTTTAACATGATTGTGACAATTAAGGCCATGAATCTTACAGCATAATTTTCCATAGTTTAGTTTTTGGTGATCTGAGGGGAAAACCCAAATCTAGACAAAATTTTGAATGCATCGGTATTGGAAAAACCATGAGCCAAATATTTTGAAGGGTTTAATGCACATTGCCAACATATTTCCAATAAAGGCAAGAAAAATAGGTGAATGAGTTTTTACTGCCTTGGCAAAGAACATTCAAGTAGGATTTGTGAATGGAAGGTCCCGTTTTACTGCATTCCAATTCTTCAAGCTCTTTCCAGGTCAGCCTTTTTTGGTTCAGCCAACCACGTTCTTCTACACACAGCTGCCTCTCGTCTGCCTCACAGGCCATGTGTATGCGTGCGTGTGTGTCATGCCAGATGATTAATCTCTCGCACTTGAATAATTGTCTAAGGCAGCAATTAATAAACCCCCAACCTAGACAGTGCTGCCTGGTAAACATTTCCCTTTTTTACTAACTGTGACTGGGGATAGTCCGACTGTCAGATGCACAGAGCAGAACAAATGTTATGGTAAAGGCCGCCAGGCTCAGAGCCACTGAGGCAAGCAGAGTGTGAGGATCTGGGGTCAAATGTGTTTGACGGGGAAGGGTCACCATGGCGGGAGGTTTGTTTGTGGAGGGGCTGCCTACATAAGAGAAAGGGGGGTGCGAAGGGAATGCCTGCTGTCACTAGGAGGCTGAAGAGAAGGCGGCCAGCCTGGGGATAAAATACTTGACAGGTTTGGACTGGAAGGCGAGTTGATGAGCTGAGAGATGAAAATTCACAGCTCAGCACATAGGTCTGTTACTGAAGAGGTGTTTATTTCAGGGGCAAACAGAGAGATATACCTATACACACACACGCACACATGTGCACACATATATAACTGCAATTACAGACAATGTAAACACAAAATATAAATATAACCATGCAATGTACAGAACTGTCATGTGGAATTAAAAATATTACATAGATTGAAAATAGCTTGGAACGTTCTGAAACTTACATTAAGAATATCTTTTCAATCTGTAATTGCAAACTCTGTATGTGAAAAAAAAATTATGTATAGCTCCAATGGAAAATAAATATGTAGCATTCAAATGATAGCCCCTGAAGATCATCTGTGTTATTTGAAATTCAGGTGCCATTAGTTCTTATAGAAGATGTTTTTCAAACTTGGCAATTTTAAGATGTATGAACTTCAACTCCCAGCATTCCCAGCCAGTGTACCTGATCTAATTAATAGTACTATTATTAGTGAGTAGTCTGATTTTATCTCACTTGGTACTGAAATCTTCGTTTTTCTTTCAGCCCAAGATATTCTTAACCGTTTTCTCCAACGCTACATTTGAAAGGCATCCATTTTTTTTCATTCGGGATTTCTGATAATCCAGTTTTCACAGCCATATGTTACATCTGGAAAACTGAGCCTCACAATATCTTTGCTGTCACGGTGAAATAATATTTTGTCTATCATTATTTGTTTTACCAAATAGCAATAGCAATAGCACTTAGACTTATATACCGCTTTACAGTGCTTTACAGCCCTCTCTAAGCGGTTCATGGAGTCAGCATATTGCCCCCAACTATCTGGGTCCTCATTTTACCCACCTCGGAAGGATGGAATGCTGAGTCAACCTTGAGCCGGTGAGATTTGAACTGCCGAACTGCAGCTAGCAGTCAGCTGAAGTAGCCTGCAGTACTGCACTCTAACCACTGCGCCACCTCGGCGCATCTCTTTAACAGGCATCTCTTTATTTCATGGCTGCAGTCATCATCCTATTAAAATAAAACACGAGGACCTATGCGCGCGCGCGCGCGCACACACACACACACACACACACACTATTGGTGGGGCTGGGAGGAATTTCTAAAGGTTGTTGAATAAAACCTGTTGGCAAATCATACAAATTTGATCCAACAGATAAATGCAGACAGATGGAGGCAGTATTAATCGATACAATACATTATATAATTGCCTTGCAAAGATAATAATTTAGCTCAGAGACTGCTTTGACACTATCTAAGTAGCAAGGCAATACACTAATGGCTTCACTTACATCTGTGGAATGAAGTTAATTTTGTCTTCCGGATGCGGTTTTTAATGAAGTGGACCATAGGACCTAAAATGCTTTTCAGTTAGATTTATGGTTTTATATATGGTTTTAAATGTCACACCATTATAGAATGGGAATTATACTTTCCCTGGCCTAAAAGACCAGGCAACCTAGCCTCTTCCTGTAAGGAAAAAATGAAGCTACATTGTAAATTATGTTTGTGCAAAGCAGCTGTATATATAAAAAAATATTTAGATCTTCGATGGCTTGACTGTATGGAAAAATTGATAATGAAGCCCAACTGCTAGAGGCTTTCCCTACATGCATGATTAATGTGCATTTATTTATAAATGCAATAAATAAATGCTATAAATAAATCTAGATCACCACCCTAGAAGGTCATTTGCTTGCACAAAAAGCACCCTTTCAAAATTAGTACTCCAGTATGTCAAAAAACAGAACTTTTATGGGTCATGGCAATTGATTGAAACAACTATATTATGAGGTTTAAAAACCCCACCATTATCTAAGTGCTGGAGGAAGTACATTCCACTGCAAGAATGGACATTTCCCCAGTCATGGACATCACATTATTATGCCTCTCTCTCTGAAAATCCTGTTTCATGCAGGAATTGCTAAGTGGAATTTAGTGACTGCAGAGAAACAAACTGTCAATATATATTAGTTTGATTGTCTCTTCTCATTATTATCTCAGTATCTCTATATAAATGCTCATACTTAGAATATTCTAACTCTGGCCATAAAAGGAAGATGCATTAGATCTCTCACATGGATAGCCCCTAAGAGGGTAGCTGTACAGAAATTATTGGATATGGGATTGGAAAATGTTTTTAGCAATATTTGCATCATTCAAGTTAAACAGATAAGGATATAAAATGAAAAACATTTGACTCTGAATGTACTGTATATTGTAAAATTGAAAGAGCTTTGTTTAAGAAAAAACAAACACCTGCATATTTTACCACAAGATGTTAATTAAATACTAAGACAATTTATGCTTGTTTCAATGTACGTAAAGATATAGCTATGCAGTGACAAAGTCATTCTAGAAGTTCATAGTATATTTAATGGATGTTGATGGTATTGTTAAATCTGGTGCAAAGCCTTCTTTAAATTCACATGCACATATAAAGAGTGGATAAGGACTAATTCATTCATTTGAATGAAAGAATTCACACACCAATCAACTTGTTTAATTAAGGTTTCCTAGCATGCACACTATGAAATACAATAAATCTGAGGAAATCCATAATACTATGACTACCGCCTACATAAAACATGAATAGTTATTGGATATACTCTCCTCCCCCTTGGGATGGCTGCTAGGAAGACATTGTACACTTCCACTTCTGTTTTAGTGCACTAAACTCAGTTTAGTGCAGACGTGATGAATCCATATCCATATCCAGATTCCCTTAAATTGAATTGTTATAGTTGACATTGCTTAATATGTAATTCAGTGTCATCTGGATAGCCACAGGTTCTCTGCACTTTGTTTAGTGTGTCATCTAAAGCCTCAAATATGATTAATCTTAATTATAGTTAATGAAAACAATCCACTTTAATTAGCTTTCAATTTCAATTAGCTAAATTGAATTTGGCTTTCTCTTTCTAACCACAATGTTGAAATATAGTATGGAAAATAATTTTCTTTCAGTTATCTTTTTTGGCTACTCTATCTTTGAATCTGAATAATTATAATAAACATAATACATTTTGGTAAGCAATTGGTGGATTCACCCACCTTCGTTTTCTCCCCCATCAAGCATTACCTGCCTGTAAAAAAACAGCACCTGTCATGGAATTAGGAGGCATTGGAACTAGTGTAGGCAGGGGCATAGAATGGCCTGTTTAGCTACTTGTCAAGTTGCCCAATATGGCACTGGGACAGAGACATTTCACACTTGCCACTTATTAGTTGGGTATTTCTGAACATAGGACTACTGATGAAGGTGGAGGTTTGTTCTCCGAGCTTGTGGGTTAATTTATGAATGTTTTGTTACCAGGCAAGGTAATGTCTTCAGAGGAATTTAGGGGATGTCAGAGTATTCTTCTGTTTATAAGGACTTTATGTGATCAATAGGTCTTGTGATGGTGAGGTCATGTCAGGTGAAAGTCACATCAGGTCAGGGTCTTGTGATGGGTGTTGTGGGGGGTGTTGTAGGGGGTCAGGTATGGGTGTGTCTAGTGAAGGCCTTGTGGTGGGTCTTATGGTGAAGTGCTGGTTGGGGGGGCTTGCATGGGTTGGTTGAGGGTCAGTGCTGTCTCTGGTTGGCTGTGCGGTTGATTTGAATTCTAAGGGGTTTGTAGGCTGGTTGTAGGTCAGTGTGTCTGTTGTTGTGGAGTGCCAGGCTTCAATGAAGTCACGAGTGTGGTAGTGTGGCCAATGATTCTTGTATTGCTACAATCAAACTGGTGCTGTTTGATGTCAGTGTGGGTAGAGATAATCTACCTACACAAGCCCCCCCCCAACCAGCACTTCATCTCCCAATGACCTTCACCTGACGTAACCTCCCCATCACAAGACTCACACTGGTGACCCACACCTGACCCATCACAAGACCCACCACAGGACCCTAACTTGACACACCCACACCTGACCCACCACAAGACCCATCACAAAACCCTGACCCAATGCGACCCTCACCTGACATGACCTCATCATCACAAGACCTACTGACGCCCCTGCCTCAAAGCCCTTATAAACAGAAGAACACTGACATCCCCTAAATTCCACTGAATATGTTACCTAGCCTGGTAACAAAACATTCAGAAACCAACCCACAAGTTCAGAGAACGAACCTCTACCTTCATCCTACACCCGAGCTACAGATATCTGCCACTATTGCAAACAGGACTACTGCTCTTCTGAAACAGTACTAGACCTATATCCAAAAGTTGCCTGGCTGACAGCGCGCAGTGCAGAAGAGGGGGTTGAGCAAATTAGTAGGAAACAATCAAGAACAAGCTAGCCCTCAATCATTCCTGCAATAAAATAACAGTGCAGCAGTTCAGCAGTTCGAGTCTCATTGACTCAAGGTTGACTCAGACTTCCATCCTTCCGAGGTAAAATGAGGACCCAGATTGTTGGGGGCAATATGCTGACACTATAAATCGCTTAGAGAGGGCCCTAAAGCACTGTAAAGCGATACATAAGTCTAAGTGCTATTGCTATCATGAGTTTCCTTCTGTTCCATGAGCACAACAGCTGGAATTACTCTCTTCCCCTTGCTCACCCCAGGAAATAAAAAGTATTAAAGCATTCAGCCACACA
This sequence comes from Thermophis baileyi, assembly GCA_003457575.1. Lineage (NCBI taxonomy): Eukaryota > Metazoa > Chordata > Lepidosauria > Squamata > Dipsadidae > Thermophis > Thermophis baileyi. Next base: position 2,310,104 of record QLTV01001313.1, read on the forward strand.
AAGCATCTCATTGGCAGAAACAGTAGAAAATCTGTGATACACCCAATGATGACAGAACCTGCCACTTGAAACCAACCAAATCTAGTTCTCTTTCCTAATTGACATGAAGCACAAGATTAGCACTCTAGCTGTCTTAAGAATACTAAAAACATGTTTAATAAGTGAGCTTAACTCTTTCTAAAGCATACTAAACTCATCCTTATAAAAAGCCTGTGTCAGACCTGATAAGAGCACTTTGGACAAAGCAGTTAGGTAATATGTGGTTAGATGCCCTTGAGAAAGCCATATGGTGGTGGTGATGGTGGTGGTGATGGTGGTGATGGTGATGGTGATGACGATGACAATGATTCACAATAACCTTACCTGGTCAGCATTAGCTGGGTAGGTCATACATCAGATCCACCCTCAGCAAATATATGATCAGTGAGGTGGGCTAGATCATGTCCGTGGCAAAAAAGTATGCTAGGAAAAAAAATGGAAATTGCTATTTCCAAATGTGCTGGATTTCAGCTCCCAGAATTTGCATCCTGCATTGACAGAAGACTGCTCTAATAACTGTTTCATTATGTGAAATTAAGAAGGGAATGAGCCGAGGTGGCGCAGTGGTTAGAGTGCAGTACTGCAGGCTACTTCAGCTGACTGCTAGCTGCAGTTCGGCGGTTCAAATCTCACCGGCTCAAGGTTGACTCAGCCTTCCATCCTTCCGAGGTGGGTAAAATGAGGACCCAGATTGTTGGGGGCAATATGCTAACTCTGTAAACCGCTTAGAGAGGGCTGTAAAAGCACTGTAAAGCGGTATATAAGTCTAAGTGCTATTGCTATTGCTATTGAATGCTGTTAGATTATTCAACAGGCTTGATAAATGGATAGATTACTACAATTTATTTCAACAAGACAATTATTTAGTAGATTCATTTGAACAAGTATTGGGGGCGGGACACTTTAGGTAACTTACTGTGTGACCCCAGTCTATTTTGGTAAATTTATGATTCAATATCCAAAAATGTTACACATTCAATCTGTTGGAGACCAAGCCAATGGGTCTCTAGCTTATTCTATCCCATCAGGAATATCCATAGAGTATGGCCAACCAAAAATAGTTAAATGTGTGGATTTCAGCAGTGTTTCAAATAATTCATTAATATTCATGAATATTTGTATCTCGGTAAGATATAGACACACACACACATACACACACCCACACACACAAAGAGACACTCTGTTAATCTGTTAAACTACTCACAAACTCCACACTTGAGCTGCAAGACTGTGTAAAATGGTCATCTTCTCTACCTGTTTGGAGAAAGATCAGTTAAAGTCTGGTTTCAAGTTAATGGGGAACCATATGAGAAATTATCCTGAAATTATCCATTGTCAGGTATTACCAGTACCAGGGGCATCCAGATCAAATACTTCACTGACTATGGTGGGATGTATTATTGGCCTATTTAAGAAACAAGCACTGTTTCTAAATGTGTAATTCTATCTATAACATTTCATATGCAAATTTCACATACAGAGCTTCCACATGCACGTCAATGTGTCCTTTTCACATTCACACACCAAAGGTCTATGTCAAGGGTCTATCTGATGAGAATTTTAACAAGATCCCCCTCCCCACACAGGAACTTTATTTCCACTTTGACATATGCCAGACTCTCCTAAAAAGACCAGCCTGCCAAGAAATAAAATAGCACATGAGGAAATAATCTTAAAGACAGAAGAGACTCTGGAATCTGAAATAATAAACACAGTTACAGGTTCTACTGATCAGGTTATGCTCTGGAAAATGTAAAAGGTGTGTGTGTGTGTGTGTGTGTGTGTGTGTGTGTGTGTGTGCTTTTGGGAAAGGACAGTGTGTGTGTGTGTGTGTGTGTGTGTGCTTTTGTGTAAGTACAGCTGTGTATGAGACATATATGTTTGTCCTTGCTTGACCAGATGCAGACATTTTTGGAGTACCTGACAAGAAAACATATGTGCAGACTAATCAAAAATGGTAAGCATTTATTAAGTGAGTGTTTCTTGCTGTGTTCCAAAGCTCTTTAGCATATCATATCTGACAGCAAATTGAAATGAGCAAAAGATTAAAATAAAACTAAAATGGATTCTTTTAGCTTCCAACCTACTGCCATCTTGTTACATGCCTCTATTATTCTGACAGATGGAATTCAGAATTTGTCTTTTCTTATTGTACATACCCACACCCATGAATTTATATATCACCCTTTAAACAATTAGCACCGAAGGCAGTCTGTCTCAGCAGTTACAATAGCCATTGTGTGTTCTGTTTTGTTTCTTTCAGCCCAGCAGTTAAAATCAGCAAATTGAATTGAAATAATATGAGCTCTGAGCTTAAAAGACCAGGAAGATAGGGTCTGAAAATGTAGGAAGATGCATTCAGACAATTAATCCAGATGTTGTTTAACTATAGGTCCCACTATCTCCAGTCAGTGTGGCCATGGGCACAATTGTGAAAGAGGTTATTTTATGTTCTGCTTGTGAGTGTCTTAGATGTATCTGGTTAGTCGAAGTGTGATATAGAATAGAGGACTAGAAATGTCACTCTTGCTAATGTCAGTTATCTGATACAAAACTATCATTTTTCTTTATTGCTTACTTACAAGTGCTTTTTTCTTCTTCTTTGCTTGCAGCATAGTTTCCATCATACCTTGAATAATGTTTCCTTTGAATGCCATACAATTTCTTAAAATACAGAATAATCTTGACATTCTAATTATGTAGTTTCAACAGTCTGAGAAGATGCTAAATTTGAGGAAACTGAAATATACTAGCTGAGACTAAGATTGTAATATATCAATCCAAAGGTAGAGGTTAATGGGAGGGAGGGAGGGAGGGAGGAAGGGCCATTTTCATGAACTTCTAAGTGTGGCATGAATATGTCCCATTGTTCCTTCACCTCCCCTCCAGTTTACCATGGAAGCAGCTTACATTTGTAATTTCATTGTTAAACTGCTGTTTTTCCTCTTCTTCTGAAACCAGTCTTGCTATATCAATAATCCACAGCACCTCACTAATGATATGGTTCAAGATGCAATCAGTCACAGAGATCTGCCCAGCCTCCACATGCCATGTTAGGTTGCTAGGGGCACATCCAGAGTTGGGATTCAGCAGGCTCTGACCAGTTCTGGAGAACCAGTAGCGGAAATTTTGAGTAGTTCAGAGAACTGGTAAATACCACCTCTGGCTGGCCCCGCCCCCATCTATTCTCTGCCTCCTGAGTCCCAGCAGATCGGGAGGAAATGGGGATTTTGCAGTAACCTTCCCCTGCCATGCCCACCAAGCCACACCCACCAAGCCACACCACGCCCACCAAGCCACGCCCACAGAACTGGTAGTAGGAAAGGCAACTTGTTTTGAAAATAGCTGAGAGCAGGACTGGCAATTGAGAGGGAAGGAGCTCTCCTGCTGTATCACACAGCTGCCCCTTCCCTACTATAAGCTCATTTAGAACAATTTTTAAACTCACATTAGAACACTTCTGTAAGATCACTAAACCTGTGTTTTTTTTTAAATAGTCTGAAAAATATATAACTAACACAACAGGCACCAGTTTTTCTCACTTCATCTCACTATCCCAATAGTAACTGTCAGCTGCTTCTCAGGCCTGGCTGATGGGTATATTGCTTTTGTACCATCCTTCCCAGCCCTGGCAGTCTGTTGGGAGGACTGGGAAGACAATCTGTAGGATGAGGGAATCCTACAATCTGTAGGTTCCACGTTCTCTATGCAATCTCCCCCTCAGGCCATCTTCTGTGGTGTGGGTAAGGAATTGGCAGTGAGCTGCTCCTGCTTTACCAAAAAGGGCCCCACCCCACAGATCAGGTGCTGATATTAGAGTGGATTCATGGGATGATACAGTTCTCATTCCACTTCACCAGCAAGCTCTTGCTGCGTGGGTGGTCTGGAGATACGTCCAAAACAGGCTCTTCAACCAATCCTGGAGGTACAGGAGCTGTTGGCTTTACTATCCTATGGATCAATTGCACATCATGAAGGCGGGGGGGGAGTTTGGGGAGGTCAAGATAAATGGGAAGAGCTTTTTCCCACTCCACCTTACTTTTTTTAAACTACTTCGACTTGTATCCAAAAGAAGTCTAACCTTCAGCTAATACCATTGGTCTAGCCATCTGTCAAAACACACCTCTTCCCTAACCTCTTCCCACATTAAGGAGAGTGATATGTGGATATTTTTTCTGCCAGATAGTGATGCTAGGCAGGAGGCAAACAAAGTCAGGGGATTCACCAATCACCTTGCTTCATTTGTCCCTCATTAAATTGTGATAACAGCACCACTCATTGACCTTGTTCCTGAGGATTCAGCAATAAGGACAAGGACTAACTACTCTGACCCACATTATTGCCACCACAAGAACTGGGGGGAAATTACTTTAACATGGCCATAAAGAAGAGCCCTTAGTCAAAGCATTAAAAATATAAACTCAACTTAAAAAATAAAAAATGCATTCCAAGATGTTTCTAGTAAGATGGGACATCACGGCATGTAACCGCAGTATGCCAACTCTGTCTCTGCTGGTCCTTTTAAGAAATGAGTTAAACCAAACTATGGTAGAAGTGTATTTAGAAAAGCTCATCTCTGTGGTTAAAGCCTGGGTGTTGATCCTTGCCTCCAAAATGCTGGCAAAATTCCCAACTTCCACTGTTCAGAAGACTATCGTAATTGCTTTCCCAGTGTTAGTAGTTACAGGGTACGATACGTCATTGTGGGATTTCACCTGTATCTATGGGTCAGAGACATTGTTTGTACAATTGTAATTGTTTTGACAGCAAACATGAAACTGCTTGTACAATGCTGCTGGGCTTTATTCAGAGGTTAGGCAAATAACATTAACAGGTGGCTGTTAATCCAAAAGCAAAGCAAGATTTTTACATTCCTGTGTTTGTCTGACAGTTGCCTCCTTTTGTTTTCTTCTGTAGGTAGCCCTGCCAAGTTATACATGACAAACCTGCAGTGAAATGTTGCAGCATAGCAACGGTGTTAAGATTGCTTTTGTTTGGTGCCCCACTTACACCAGGAGCCTTCAGTGAAGAATGAGAGACTATTAAAAGCATCAGTTCAACAGGTTAAAAATCTATGTGTTTGTGCATTACAACATGTTTAGATTAGAACAAGTCACAACCGCAAGCAAATCTTCAGGGTATTTCGGGTAATCCTTACTGCTAGTGTTATGGAAAAGTTCCCCCATTCTCTCCCAAGTAGTTTTTAATGTCGAATTTGATTGGCAGGAAAATCTATATAATTGTATCTGTGTAAACAAGAAGAATGAAGACAATTCTTCATTCAAATACTGCATTCCGTTTGTACAGATTTCAGAAACTGGTTCTACTCAATGTAGAGCGCATGTGGTGATAATGGGTACATTTTATTGCTAAAATAGGTCCTTGTGGCAGGGCCATATGGAGACCCTATATTTTATATGCCTTGCATATGCAACATGTGTTGAAAAAGGGGAAAGATCTTTGGTCATCTTTATTTGCATTTTAAATGCATCTTTATTAACATGCATGGCTTGTTTGCTTTCCATTTTGTATCTTAGATGTACTCTTAAAATATAAAGAATTTAATACACTTTTTTTCAAAGTTTATTGTAGATTTATGTCCAAAATTCTTGCTGTATAAAATGGGGCTTTGTTGTCGGTAAGTTTAACTACTCTCAAGAACATTATTTGAGATCCAATAAAATAGATAATTCATGTTCATCAACAGTTTGGTTTTGTTACAAAACTATAACCTGAGACTTTAATCATAAAAATATATACCATCTGAGCTTATACAGCAGTGATGGTGACCCTTTTTCTTTTTGCATGCCAAAAATGGGAGCGTGCGCACGTGCCAGCACACAACACCCCCCCATACGCGCCGCACTGTGCATACATGCATCCCTGTGCATTTTTCCCCCCCCCGGGTTGGGCTGTTTTTTGAACTCCAGAGGCTTCAGGAGGCTTCCCTGAAGCCTCCGGAGTACGAAAAATGGCCCAACGGGCAAACTGGAAGTTCAGAAAATGGACTTCCAGTTTGCTTGTTGGGCCATTTTTTGCCCTCCAGAGGCTTCAGGGAAGCCGTTCCGAACTTTCGGTTTGCCCGTTTGGCCATTTTTTGCACACCGGAGGCTTCAGGAGGGCAAAAAATGGCCCAATGGGCAACCCAGAAGTCCATTTCCGAACTTCCGGTAGGCCCGTTGGGGCGTTTTTCGGCCTTCCCAGGCTTCAAGGAAGCCTCCTGAAGCCTGGGGAGGGCAAAAACGGCCTTCCCCAAGGCCGAAAATCAGCTGGCCAGCGCGCGCATTCACACTGGAGCTGACATAGGGTAATGCCTTGCGTGCCCTCAGATATGGCTCCACGTGCCACCTGTGGCATGTGTGCCATAGGTTTGCCATCACGGTTATACAGTATTAAGCTATTGTGCAGCTTAATCTTAAACATTTTCCTAAGAAAAAAAAAAAGCAGTCAGGGACCAGTCTGCAAAATATAGATTTGCAGATTTGCAGGACAATGGAAGATGCAAGGAATGCAGCTTTGGGATATTCATAATTGATTACAACAGCCTTCCCCAAACTATCACCTTTGATACATCACTCTATAAATCCCATCAAGCACAGCTTCTATTGAAAATGCTGGAAATGATGGGAATTGTGGCCATCATCTCTGAGCAAAATCAAATTGAAAAAGTCAATATTAAATTAATCTCTGTCAGGAATTGGCGATGTTGTATCTAAAATCCAAAGAGAATATACATTTCCATTGAAAACCATGATAATTCATGAGAGACAGACAGACAGACAGACAGACAGACAGACAGACAGACAGACAGACAGACAGACAGACTCTGAGTTCTTTTCCCTCCTTCAGCTGTATGGTTTTAGACCAGTCACTCTCTTTCAGCCCTAGGAAACAGACAATGGCAAACCACTTCCAAAATCTGTAGGAAACTGTCCAGGTAGTTGCCTGGAGTCAAGACTAACTCAAAGACAGACTGACTGACTGACTGACTTACTTACTTACTTACTTACTTTATTCATACATACAGTACATACATACATACATACATACATACATACATACATACATACATACAGTGGTGAAATCCAAATTTTTTACTACCAGTTCTGTGGGCGTGGCTTGGTGGGCATGGTGTGGCTTGGTGGGTATGGCAGGGGAAGGATACTGAAAAATCTCCATTCCCACCCCACTCCAGGGGAAGGATACTGCAAAATCCCCATTCTCTCCCCACTCCTGGGGGAAGGATATTGCAAAATCTCCATTCCCACCCCACTCTGGGGCCAGCCAGAGGTGGTATTTGCCGGTTCTCCGAACTACTCAAAATTTCCGCTACCAGTTCTCCAGAACCTGTCAGCACCTGCTGGATTTCACCCCTACATACATACATACATACATACACACACATATATATACTTAAACATATCTGTAACTTTTGACTCACCCTCTCTCTACTTTTATTCCAGCTGGTTATTGAAAAAGAACATTGTTTTCTGCTTACAGTACTTTCCAGTCCTTTCTCATTTTGTGTTATGCTTTCTACATTGTAAACCTGAGGGCAGATATTGTCTTAATTTAATTTCCTGCCCCAGGAGCCGAGAGAAAGGGAACAAATACTCAAACAAGCAAAGACATACCATGTGTTACTATGTATTTGACTGTCGCTACTTGCTAGCCAATACTGTGAGATGGAGCAGGAAAATATAGAATGACAGAAACACACATATTCATGTTAGACGGACAAAGATGAGGGCGGAAAAGAAGACAGTAGATATAAAGATTCCAAAGAAAAAATATATATACATTCCAAATGTATCATAAATCTACATCTGTCAGAGGGGCAAGATTAGCTTTAACTCTCTGAATAAGGCAATCACAAATTTCTCTATATTGTGTGAACAGCTCTTACTTCCAAATGGAAATTTTAGGCTCAATGTGGAAATAAATTTAAAAAGCAAATCTATTTGTGTAAGGTACTTTTGTCCTATTCTTTTCACTCAGTTTCCATTCTGCCTGAGACAATCAAGATTTCCTCCCCAGCCATCGAAATCAATGAAATATTCATAGCAGTTTTATACAATTTTCTGCCATGGCACTTTGAAAAATTAAATTACAGCAAATGTGCACTGGCAGTTGTCATCAATGCAGAACATGGCTATGTATATTTCTTCTTTCTGTATAGAAATCCAACAGAGACTTCAGCAGCATTTTTTATTTTCAGTCACTCTTTTGCACAGCAGGAAATGTTAAATGTGTATATTGGGAAAAGTCTGCACTTCCAAGTAAACATACAGAAAAATAAATAAGGAAGACAAACTGCAGGAGTGAATGGGTTGGACACAGATGCTGAGGATTAAAAAGAAACTTTGGAGATTTCCAGTCCAGAGTTTTTCTGGTCACAAAACCTAAGAAAAAATACATTTCCATCTCAGTTTTTTTTCCCCAGAACTACTTAAAAATCACTTTTTAAAAAGCAGCTGCATTTTATCTGTTGTCCAAATGATCTAAATTTTATTGCCAAATGCCTTCATTTTTATGTACTTAAGCACAATGAATTATTGAAATCTTAAAACAATGGAATCATCATTTTTATCTCTTTCAATTGTTCAAGGTCACCACTCTCTTTTTTCTCCTTTTCTTACTTGAAATTCCTATCTCCATTTTAGGGACTTGCAAAAATGTTTCTGTTTTCAAACTGAACATATGAATGTTATAAATATCTGAGTAAGATCCAATACCTGCAGATAGACCATCTCACCCAAACTTTTTTTTCCCCCTCAAGGAACAATTTTACGGATTAATGAACTTTGGCAACATCTCCTTTCAAACCTGCTCCTACAAGATAGGCTGCAAATTCCTTGAATCAGTTCCAAACATGCTGATTCCCAGGCCATGCACTCTGCGGGAGACCTTGGGCTGTCAGTCACGTACTGTGGTTTATAAATCTAGAGGCACTCTAGGAAATAGAATTGAAGGGAGCGTCACAGGTGGCCTATCGGTCATGATACGTTATCCCAAATGATATTGTACCTCCAGAACTCTCTGTATGTCTAAAGGTCCTTTTTGAAAGCCAAAAGTTGCAACTGAAAGGACCAGGAACTTTCAGGCATCTTCTTAAATAAGATGTTGATGATACAGAATTAAGAGAGTTATACTTCACTGTTTCTTGATAATGAGAAATTGAAAAGAAAAGCATTCACACTTAAAGACCCCATAATCAGTTTATTCTTGCATCACTTTTGGCTCATCCTGAAGCCAAAAATGTTCCAGCTATTTTAAGTTAGTACTCACCTGAGTATATCCTGCATGAGTTAGAGTAAGGGCAGAAGCAAGGCTACCTCTCAGGAAAAATAATTTCCATAGGAATGAACAAAATAATTTGCTCAGTTTCTGACATTCCATTTTTGTTAAACCTTATTTGCTTTCTTTAAGTCAAACGAAAATTCATGCTTACATTTTTATTAGTATTTCTACTTGCATGTGAATTTCTATGCAGTGTTGGCAGCCATTTCCCTTACAATAACATCTTTGCAGAGGTTTATTTTTGGAATTCCCATTTTTTACGTTGCAGAATCATTTTGAGTAAGATAAAGAAGTTCTAGACCAGTTTATCAATGATAATCATGCTTGTGCTTTACAAATACAAAGGACAATATAGGTAAATTTTGGCACATTTTGGTCAGTATGCACAAGCACAATCAAAGCCTGTTTTTACCCTAAGTGTGGTCATGTTATTTTGCATAAGCAAAATATCTCTAACCTAGACAGTACTTTGCCTGCCAAGACAATGTCTTGCCAGTGCATGAATGTAAGGTTAAAAGTTTATTGCATGTTTCTTGATTTAGAGAAAGGATATGAAAAAGCAAATAAATTGATTTATGAGGTTTTGTATAAATCTGGAATTGAAGATTGGTTGCTGAATGCAATTAGAGTGATATCTAATGGAAATAAAGCACAGGGGAGAATAAATAGAATGTATAACAAGTAGTTACTAAACAAGTACTGAACAAGAAGTAATACAAGGATGTGTGATGTTCCCTTGATTTTTCATGAATCAAGAATGCTAATAGTGACATTAGAAATGTGTTAGTTGGGGACATGAATTAACATGTACTTTATTTTGAAGATAATGTATATTTTGCTTAGAAACCAATAATTTATAGCATATATTAGATTGTATGATCTGGTGAGGAATACAGAACTTAAAAGTAAGAGACACATCAAACACCAAAGATCTCTCTCTTCCTCTCTCTCTCTCTCTCTCACACACACACACACACACACATATACACACACACAGGACCCCAAAATTGCAAGTTATGCACACATTTCTAATTGTTTTAGTTTTTATTTTATTGTTTTAAATTTATATAGTATGCCAAGTAGAAATGCCTATGTATAAGAGCGTGTCTCTGCCCACTCTCTTGCTATATATTAAATTGGGGGCTGGATCTCTGCTCTTCTTTTAATGTCAGCTCCTATAGGAAGCCAGTGATCATTTGTTCTTCTGATATTACTGTATTTGTCTTCAATCAGTGATGAACAAATATAAGAAGAAAGATTAAAGAGGTCGAAGGGAAGGGGAAAACCAAGAAAATTCTTTTGGGAGAAGTTGAGGAGATCCTAAGAAAGAGAAAGCATAAAAAAGGTGTCTTAAACTAGATCAGATTATGTTTCTACCCAGCTCATACTTATCACATCTGACTAGTAAGGGTCACTGATGTGAGAGGGGGCATACTTGTTCATTGCATACTTGTTTTGCATGTGCAATATTGTACATCCAGTCCTTGATATCTTCAGCCAAGAGTGTCAGGGAGCACTCTTCTCTCATTAAGAGTGTAAATCACAACTGCACAATGGTGGCCCAGGGACCACTTGGGTGTCTAGAGCAGTTCCTTACTTCCCTGTATTTTCTGTTGCTACCCGCACCATATTCAATGTTCCTTTTGCTACATTTTGCTTTGTTTTGTCTCCTCTTTTATACGAGAGTTGTCTGTATGTGTGTGAATGCTTGAATGGGTCTTGTTCATCTTAATCACTGAAATACAATCCTTCTTTTCAACTGAGCAGAACATGAGAGACTGTGGAAAAAACAGAATTGTCACCTCTATATCCTTCCTTGTACCTAGTTTGTCTCTTAGAACTTCCAAACCCTCATTCCATTTACTCCTTTTTGTTATATACTGGCCTTTGACTCTCTGCCCAAGGTTGGTCCAGCCCTTAGGATGAAATAATTGTGCCTCCTGCCATACAGCTGGTGTAATGACTGACTCAAGGTCGGAGAGTAAATATTAGTGCTGTACCAGAATTTCATCTTGGTTTTAAATCTAATGTTGTGCTGCCTGCTAATTTGCATAGATCACAAGACACTTTAGCTACTCTTAGACCTGTCTAACATTATTTATCCTGCTTTCTAGTTCAGCAACTCCAGTTTTAGGCTGCTTACTATGTTTAGACTGACTTTCAACAAGCCAGGCAATGGTGGGGTACTCAACTCAAGCCAACAGATTAAAACCAAGTTACCAAGTGGCTGAACATGCTGGAAACTACTAGTTATCCAGATAATTTTTAATTTTCTGAAGTGACTCACAGAGCAGAAAAAAATCTTCCAAGGTTCCTTTACTCCACAATCTGGTCATGACACAAGAACAGCCCACTGTGCAGAGAAATTGCTCTGATGAAATGTTGCTATTCCATGTTGCCAAAATCCCATCTCTCAGAGCAGGCTGGTGGGAAGAATAAACTTTGTTCAAGAAAAGGGTGGGAGCCTTCAGCGTCTCTCTCACGCCTTATAAACTGACACAAATGTTTAGAATATTCCTAAGTGCCTCTGCATGATGAAAAGAGGTCTCTGGCAGTGAAATTTTTGTTTGGTTTTTGGTTTGGGATGTTCAGCTGACAGGAGGGGGCTCTCAAAGGGGCTTCTTTCTTCCCTTTTCATTTTGCATTGCCTCTTTCCTGATAACAACATATATAATAGAACAGCCAGCCAATTATTTCTTGGCATTTGTTCTTTATCCAGGGCCTGCTGTACCTTGAGAAAGAGTATAAGGCAGATAGATGGTTTGAAATGTCTTCACAGGGCAACAAATTGTTAGCTATTTAGTTTAGGATTATTTAATTTGTACTGTCATTGGAGCGAGGAAGCATTTGTGGGTTTATGTTTTCTCAGGGCCCCAATGACTTGGCTGACTTGTAAGTGCTTATTTACATGTTCTCCTCTTCTTTTTGGGGGCTTGGCTTTGTTTTTAGTGTCTTTTAAAAAGTTTTTTTTATTTCAAATTCCCTTAAGCATTCTCCTGTGAAAATCCTGATACTGATATAGCCATGTTAGGACTCTGTCCAAACGGTTGGGTTGGTTAATATAAACAAGCCACAAATCACTGTTTAATGTATATATGTAATATTGCTTTAAATGCATTGTTGCATTCTGACTGGCAGTAATGGCCATAAGAGGGAGCTAGAGAACATGGTTAGTGCTCTCTCTCTTTTGCTGATTCATTGCTGAGTGACTTCGTGTCTGTAAGCTCTGTGTGTAGCTAGCTATCTGTGATAGTAGAGAATCTTTGTTTGCTGATTAAGACAAAGAAAGGCTGGTAAGAAGACTGCTGTACTTCTGAATACTGACTGATAGAACGTGTATAATTCGGACTGTTATTTGGACTGTGCTATCTCTTTAAGTAAACTACTTTTATACACTTTAACATATCTGTGTATTGACTGAACCATTACTTATATCTACTGCAACATTACGGTGAACTGTGCAAACCTTCAGGGCCCAGAGGTTACTCTGCACAATTCCTTAACAAGCCATAAGAGAAGTAGTGGCCATAAAGGATCCAGTAATGGCACAGGGTTGAATATGCGTTTTCCTCAAAGCCTTCAGGGGGACGTGTTTGTTTTGGATTAGCCTGCTGTGTGAATCCAACTATTGTGATTTGCCACCAGGGTTTAAGATAACTTATTAAAGAGCCGAGGTGGCGCAGTGGTTAGAGTGCAGTACTGCAGGCTACTTCAGCTGACTGCTAGCTGCAGTTCGGCGGTTCAAATCTCACCGGCTCAAGGTTGACTCAGCCTTCCATCCTTCCGAGGTGGGTAAAATGAGGACCCAGATTGTTGGGGGCAATATGCTGACTCTGTGAACCACTTAGAGAGGGCTGTAAAGCACTGTAAAGCGGTATATAAGTCTAAGTGCTATTGCTATTGCTATTAAGTAAACCACAAAGTTCAGTATGTATCAAGCCAGTTGGGTCCTAAGGACTAGTGTATGAGATTTATATTTGTATGAAGTTACCATGATAGAAGAGGTTGTTCAAGTGACACAGGGATGCAATAGCTAACAGGGAGGGAGGGAAACCATGAGAAAAGAGAGATAAGGAAGATTATAAAGAATGTATATTTTCTGGAGAGGAATGAAGCTCTTAGCGGTAGAATGTTTGAAATGCACATTTAGAAATTTGTCACTTCTTATTTAGGGTTTCTTCTTGTCTCTCATAATACCTTGGTTTGCATCATTCCTTCAGATTGCAAAACAAAGGGAACTGCATTTACCAAAGATCATTAAGGTTATCCCATTCCTAAGATGAAGTAAATTCTATGTTCCACCATTACACATATTGCTGTCAACAATATTTTAAGAAGGCTGTTAATAAGTGGGGAAAAGTACAAGACAATACCAAGCAAGACTTACAAACAATAGTCAGGAGGGAAATTATTTGGGATAATTTAGTAATAAATAACTGAGGGTGTGTGGTAGATGAGGTTATGAGGTTTGTTTTCCAGTGCGTCAAACATTGCAACACATATGCCAATCGTCTGCAACAACTGAGACAATCTCCAGGCGCAATTAAGTTAAATCTTAGGGAAAAATAAGTAAATTAAAAGCTCTCAAATAATCTTAGGAAACATAAAAATAATTAGACAATGGAACAAATCACTAGGGATGCTACAGAGTTTGTTTAACTAGAACAGAAAAACCTTCCTTAGAAAAATATATGCATGCACCTAATTCAGGGCTGTTGTTTACTAATCTAAGCAGTTTTGAACCAAGGTTCACTTTAGATAACTTGTCTTCACTGAATCCCCCCCTTCTATGTGGATAAGGCAGAAAAATCATACCCAGCATATTGCTTTATTAACCTCCTCTTACTCAGAATCTAATAGATGTGGAAATCTTAAGTCTCCAGTATCCTAGCCATATATTCTTACTGCCTGGTTGTAATATATGTCCATTGAGCCAGATTTCTTGGGGATGCAAAATGGCTGAGATGGATTCCACAAGCAACAGGTCAGCACATTCTCTAGGACAATGCCCTAGGGTATGGTTGAAGAGAAGACCAGATATCCCCAATTTTTTTCAGCTAGCATAAACATTCAAAACATTGACAGCCTGCTCTGGGTACACAGACACCATTGCAGGTCTGGTAATGATAATTAGTGCTTAAATGGGAGACTGCCTGCCAAGCCTAGACATGCTCTTTGGAAAAAAAAGCATTAGACAGAACTCAAACACTCAATACATCTGCACAGTCAGAAGACATGCCAGTGTGATCCGGCTCTTGTGTTCAAGAGGCATCTGTTTGCAGTCTTTAAATGAAAAACATATCTAAATGAAAATTTAGTATCAAATTAGAGAAACAAGAAAAGGGGGAACCTACAATATCAATCCTTGTCAGATTCTGAATATTCTTCTTCAATACAAATTAGGCCAGTTGTGCATGATCCCAATATCTTTTGGGGGTAAGCAGATGTTATTCAGAGCCCAGAAAAAGAGTGAGAAGTACTAAGCAAAATACTTCAAATATATAAGATAATTTTTTTTAAAAAAAATGAAGGGACGTCTGATTTAAATTACACCAGTACTCTTTGTTGAATATTGGTGACAGGATCTTGGGGAGTTTGTGAGTTGCAAAAAAATAAAAAGCCTGGTAATTGCAACAGCCCAACCTACTTTCCTGATGTATTTCTCAACACAAGACCATGACCAACATTCCTTTTGGCAAATCCCCGACCCAGGAAACATGCAAACCTAGATGGATGCATATGCTTATAGCAGAAATCATAGACCTGACTCTCTGAGGAAACTCTTTTTCTATAGGTAGCCAAGGAGACTGGCAGCCAGATGCTGCCATCCACTTTCCTTTTCTCTTGACGTTTACTTGGGCAAGTGGATGGTCTTCTTTTCAGTTATAGTCAACATAGATATTAGGGAGGTAGATAGAGGCAGGCAGATGAGTGAGTTGGAAATGTCTTTAATAATAATAGTTTTGTGCCTCTATTTATAAAACAGGACAGAGTTTTCTGAGTGAAGCACCTTTTTCCCAAAATGGTTTCCAGATATATTTGGCAGCTATTACTGTTGGTAGACATACCCACTCTAAATCATTAGTTTAATTATGCCTCGTAACATCTGTGTAGAAGCTAACCAGAATTAAATGCAGATGAATCAATAATTGATTATTTAAATGCATCCTAATGAAAAACAGGATACTAAAGCCATGATTGGCCTAGGTCAGCTTCATATTAATATTACCAAATTTAAAAACAAAAAGAACATTGTTACATGCATTATTCATCATTCATAGAAATGTGATGATTAAGAAAGAATTACAGACAGACAGCAAATATTTTGACTTATTGTCTTACCAATTTTGGGAAAGAATGAATGAATTAACACTGCATGATTAACAGACTGTTGTTTGATTACATGAAAATTATCTTCGGACTTCCGGGGTGGAGTCAAGATGGGCAGAAGAGGGAGAGCGATGCTCTGCTCCCCAAATCTGATTTTCCAAAGATCAGGGGCTCTATATAGGACACATTAATCCTGGAGGGGTAAATGAATCAGTAAAGGATCCAGAGGAGCAGCGAAGCGGAAGGCAACCGCCCGGTGCGAAGAGGAGAAGCTTTACAAACCCAACACGGAAAGAGCGCTGTCATCACCACGATGGCGGCTTCACAGTTGTGACAGCCCCATCGACAGAGGAAGAACTAAGATATATTCACAGACTGAGACATCGACAATTAAGAAACCCTATGCTGTATAAAGACTGGACTGGAGGAAGAAGATAATTTGGAGGAGATTAAGGTGTAGAAAGTTGGACTGAAAGGAAAGTGGGAAGAAACCCTGAAAATGGCGGCGACCCGGCAGTGAGAGCAAAAGACGAAAAGAGGACACCGTGGAAAGGGAGAGAAATTGGAGATACGGCAAAGGGGGACGATGACAAGAAAATAGCAACAGAAGTGTGGAGGCGTGGAAGTAAAAAAGAGAACAGCGGGAAGAGTTAAAACCTGACAAGCAGAGAAAAGAAGCAGAAAGTAGAGACAGAGTGACTTTCAAAAGGACTTTATAAACTGTGAGCTTTGGTTACAAGTAACTGAGGTGAGAGCTCTGCTCTGGGAGAGAGAAAGTTGAGACGTGGAATAACGAAAGAAGAAAAGAAGAACAGAAACTGAAAACAACGTGCACTTGAAGGAGAGCGTTGAAGACTGAGAGCAAACCAAAGTGCAAATATAGAGACAAACTTCCATGCTAGAAAGAGATAAATTCGGCTGATGGTAATAATTATTCTTGAACATTGTATTAGATGAATGTGATGCTGGGATATTGACTGTGTAAAGAAAATATAAGTATTGAGAAATAAGAATCTATGAATTAAATTGAGGACAGATAGACGGTTTAAACAATCTTTGAGAACGTGGTTGATTTAGACAGAAGATTTTACTGTAGAACTGTATTCATTGTAAGTAATATATAATTGAAATTGAAATTAAATATAAAAGTTAGATACTAGGGCTTATACATATACATAACGATTATAGAAGGTATACTTAAAGGAGATTTGCAATATTAAGATATAAGGATATATGAATTTAAGGACTTGTGTAAAGATTAAATAAGTTTGTAGATTATTAATTATATATTATTATTAATTAAATATTAGAAGATAGCATATATATATAGAAATATTACATATATTACGAAGTGTTTTCTTTTTTTACCTACAATCAAATATATTAGAAATTAAGTTTTTGAATTACTACCTTGATAGATAGTGTATATATTGTATTATTATATCAGATAGAATTAATGTGGAAAAGATCAAATTATTGGAACAATTGAAATTAATATCAAAGTACAAGATTAAGCTTTGTATAAACATTAAGTATAAAATAATACCTGGTGAATGGTAGAACTGAAAGACTTATATAACATATTGAAAATGTCAACAACAACGACCATTCAAAAATTGGCAAAAAAAAATCATCCAATCCAACATTGCCAACGGCATAGGTATGATACAGCAAGCGATAGAAAAAAATGAACAACAAATAAAAATGGTTGAAAAAAGAACAGAGCAGACAGAAAAGAAAGTGGAAGCGGTAGATCAAAAATTAATAACTATAAATAGGGAGCTGGAGGAGTCAATCATAAATTTAGAAATAGATAGAGCGGCTTTTTATCTTCGCTTCCAGAATGTAATAGAAAATAAAGAGGACGATTTGGGAACAATAATGATAGAATTAATATCGGGAATAATACAGAGGGACAAACAAGAGGTACAAAATGGATTAGACGAAGTATACAGAGTACATACAAATTACGCCAGACGACACAAATTACCCAGGGAAGTTTACATTAGGTTTACTAGGAAAGAGATGAGAAACGAAGTATACAAAGCAACACGAGAGGAAACGATACTATATAAAGGCAAAGAAATCCAAGTACTAAAACAAGTACCAAGAAGGCTTAGAGACCACAGGAGAGACTATCGCTTCTTGGCAACACAATTAAACAAATGAAATGTACTTTTCAGATGGTTAGTTCCAGAATGAATGCTTATTATTTGGCCGGGAAAGAAATTTAAGGTAGATAATTTAGATAAGGCCCAAGAGTTTTATGAGCAGTTTATAGCACCAGAAGGAGAAGATTTGGAAAGTAGAAGCCAGGAAGAACAACTATCTGAGGAAAAAGAAGTAGAACAGGAGGAGAAAAGTAAAGAAGAAACAGAACAACAAGAACTAGAAGGGATAAGAACAAGGGAGCAAAGGGAGAATAGAATTAATAGAAGACAAACACACAAATAAAAAATGGAAGGCGCTGTCAGCTTATTAACAATGAATATAAATGGCTTAAACTCCCACGTTAAAAGGAAACAGATATTTACAAAATTACAGAAACAGAAAGTTGATATAATATGCCTGCAGGAAGTGCACATTCAAAAACAATGTGAAAAATACTTAGAACAAGAAAAACTAGGGAAACTTTATACAGCACTGTCAGAGAAAAAAAAGAGAGGCATAGCCGTATATATTAAGAGAGAGTTAGAAGCAAGAAAAATCTATGCTGATGACAAAGGAAGAATCTTAATGATTTCAATCAAGATACATCAAATGCATATTTTATTGGTGGTAATATATGCCCCAAATAATGACCAGAAAAAGTTTTATTCAAAATTACATCAAAAGATAATTGAAATGGATATGGAAAATATTTGTTTACTGGGGGACTTTAACGGAATTGTAGATGTGAAGAAAGACTATAGAAGTGACAATAAAAATATGAGGAAAAAAGAAAAAAACTATGTCAAAATCATTTTATGAAATGAGTCATGAATTAAACTTAAGGGACTGTTGGAGAGATCGAAATCCGGAAGCCAATGAATATACTTTTTACTCCAACCCACATAGGTCTTGGTCCAGCATTGATATGGTCTGGACAAATAAAGAAATAGAAAATAAGTAGATTCGATAGAAATAGTTACAAATGAATGGGCAGAGCATAATCCATTAAAAATAATTTGGAAAGGTGATAAAAAGAAAACCAGACGATGGATGCTAAACACACAAGTATTGAAAGAAAAGGAGTTTATTAAGCAAATTAAGAAAGAAATGGAAATGTTTATCAAAGAGAATAAAAATCAGGACACAACACTACAAAATCTGTGGGATACAGCAAAAGCATATTTAAGGGGAATAACAATTGCATACCTTGCTAGGAAAAATAAAGAAAGATGGAAAAATTAAAAACTATTGCAAGATAGTCTGAAACAATTAGAAAGGAACCTACAAAATGATCCACAAAACAAAAAAAATCAAAGAGGAAAAGGACCTAGTAAAACATAAATTAAATTTGCTAGGACAAGAAGAAAATGCTAGAAAAATAAGGTTAGTAAAGCAAAGTTTTTTTGAAAACGCAAATAAACCTGGTAGATGGTTAGCATACAGATTGAAAAAAGAAAGAGAGAAAAAATTGATACATCAATTAGAGAATAAGGACAGGGAACTTCAACATCAGATAGAAAAGAAAAAAGAAATTATACGAGACTACTTTAAGGAATTATATGAAGAAGACAAAATAAAGAAAGAGGAAATCGAAAAATTTTTAGATAGAAAAAGCTTAGACCCAATAGATGAAGACAGCAGGGAAATGTTAAATAAAGAAATAACTCAATTGGAGCTGAAACAGGCTGTAATGAAACAAAAAAGTAATAAGTCACCAGGCCCAGACGGAATACCAGGAGATTTCTATAAGGCAACATTTGAAATAGTAGAATCTGTATTATTAGAGGTTTGCAATGATACAAACTTTGCATCTTGGGCTGAAACTTCCAGCATCTTGGGCTGAAGCCTACATCACTTTGATACATAAGGAAGACACTGATACCAAACAAATAAAAAATTATAGACCTGTATCCTTGCTAAATGCTGACTACAAAATCTTTATGACAATTATGGCCAAAAGGATGAAAAAAATACTGAATAAAATTATTCATGCAGATCAAAATGGGTTCTTACCACATAGACAAATCAGAAATAACACTAGGACAGTTCTAAACATATTGGAATACTACAAGACACATAGTGATAAACAGGCGGCCCTAATATTTCTAGATGCACAGAAGGCCTTTGATAATTTGAATTGAGAATTCTTTAAAAAACAAATAAGAGTTATGAAATTTGGCTCCAAATTTGAATATATGATTGACGCAATATATTCAAAATAAAATGCTAGAGTGATGATAAATGGAGATTTTATGGAAAAATTTAATATCTCTAAGGGAGTAAGGCAAGGATGTCCAATGTCACCCTTAATTTTTATACTCTCAGTTGAGATATTATTGAATCAGATTAGACGGAATGAAGAAATAAAAGGAACTAGGATTAAAAAAGAGGATTATAAAACCCAGGCATTTGCAGATGACTTGGTGTTCTTTCTGGAAGATCCGATAGAATCAGGAATACAACTACTAAAAGAAATAGAAAAATTCAGAAAGGTAGCTGGACTTAAAATTAATAAAGACAAAACGAAAATATTTAACCAAAAATCTTACAAGAAACCAGGAAAAAGAGTTAGCCGAGAAAACAGAACTACAGATAACAAAAAAAATCAAATACTTAGGAATTTGGCTTACAGCAAGATGCTCATCACTTAAGGAAGATAATTATATCAAATTATTCCAAAAAACAAAACAAAATTTAGAACGATGGGGTAAGATACAACTATCACTAATCAGGAAAATAGCATCCATAAAAATGAATATTTTACCAAGATGGTTATATCTTTTCCAAACAGTGCCTATAAAATTAGATAAAATTTTTTTGGGGGAATTAAATAAAACAATAACCAAATTCATATGGTCAGGGAAAAAGCCAAGAATTAAACTCAAATCATTACAGGATAGCCGAATCAGGGGTGGCTTCGGACTTCCAGATTGGGAGTTATATCACCAATCCACACTTCTACTGTGGATAAAAGAGTGGATAGTTTTAAAAAATGGGAGAATGCTAACATTAGAAGGCCATAATCTGCAAGAAGGTTGGCATGCCCACCTATTGGGGGGGGGAATACAAAACACTCATACTTTCAGAACCATTCAATAAGGGGCACATTATTACAGATCTGGAGGAAAGTCAAGGCAAAACACTATATTAAGATACCAAGATGGCTATCTACGATGGAGGCCATGATTTACCCAAGGACTAAAAAGGACTAAAATGAGAAGTTATGAAGAACTATTAGATAAACAAGGTAAATTAAAGATAAAACAGGAATTAGGCGACGAAGGAATAAATATTGATTGGTGGCCATACTTATAAGTACAAACTAGATTTAAAAAAGATATGAAAGAATTTGGCATTGATAAGGAGCAGAAACCAATAGATAAAATTTTATTAAGACCTGAAAATAAATTTATATCTAAAATGTATAATTATTTATTACAATTTGATAGGGAAGAAGAGATTGTAAAAGGTAATATGATAGCATGGGCGAGAAATTTTGGGTACACTATTCAATTAGATGATTGGGGAAAATTATGGACAAGAAATTATAAATTGACTATGTCGGCTTCGTATAAGGAGAATTTGTATAAAATGTATTATTGTTGGCACTTGGCACCGGCTAGACTAGCTAAAATATACCCAAACCTGAGCCCAAGATGCTGGAAGTGTAAGCAAGAACAAGGCACATATTATCACATGTGGTGGTCCTGTCCAGAGGCAAAGAGATACTGGAGTAAAATAAGAATATGGCTTCAAGAAATAACAAATTTGCAAATTGAATTTAAACCAGAGATTTACTAGGGATTATTAGAGGGTCTTGGGTTAAAGAAATCCAATATCTCATAATACATGTACTGACAGCAGCCAGAATAGCCTTTGCACAAGCATGGAAATTGGAAAGTTGCCCCCAGGAAAATATGATAATAAAGAAAATAATGGAATGCGCAGAAATGGTAAAATTGACCCTAGAATTACAAGATCGTGAAAAAGAAGAATACTGTATGGTATGGGAAAAACTGTATAACTGGTTAGAAAACAGAAAAAATAAGTAAATGTCTATATAAATGTAAGTGCAAATATCACACACAATGTAAATGTGATGGAATAATATATGTAAATAACCAAATAGATGTTGATGTCACAGGAGTGAAGAATATGAATGCGTATATATGTTTTTAAAGTTAAAATTTAATAAACAGATTTTTTTAAAAAAATATCTTCATTCATTCATTCATTCATTCATTCATTCATTCATTCATTATAGAAGAACCCCTCGAAACAGGAAACATATTAATTCAGGAGATAGAGGATTTTGGCAATGTAGCGGGTTTAAAAATAAAGAAAAAACAAAGATAATAACTAAAAATCTAACACATAAGCAAAATGAAAAATTGGAAGAGAAATTGGGAATTCAAATAGTTAAAAGAGTGAAGTATCTTGGAATTTGGCTGACAGCAAAGTGTTCCTCTATAAAGGAAGATAATTATACTAAATTATTACAAAAAATACAAAAAGATTTGGAAAATTGGGCAAAATTACAAATATCACTAATTGGATCACGACGATAAAAATGAACATCTTACCTAAAATTCTATATCTATTCCAAACAGTGCCAATAAAACCTGGGAAAATTTTTTTGGGAGAGCTAAACAAAATAATCTTAAAATGTATTTGGCTGGGGAAGAAAGCCCGAATAAAACTGAAACTTCTACAGGATACCAGAAGCAAGGGAGGTTTTAGACTCCCAGATTGGGATCTATATCATCAAGCGGCAGCTGTAACATGGATTAAGGATTGGATAATACTTAAAAATAAAAGGATACTAACAATAGAAGGCCATGATCTACAAATCGGATGGCATGCTTTTATCTGGGAGGGGAAGAACAAATCTCATACATATTTTCAAAGACACCAGGTTAGAGGAGCCTTGCTAGATGTGTGGGAGAAAATTAAGAGAAATCATTATACAATAATCCCAAAGTGGTTATCAACAATGGAAGCAATAATTTACCCTAACGTGTTAGACCTAAATAAGGTGGTAACTTATAAAGAACTATTGGATGAACAAGAGAAACTTAAAACTAAACAAGAACTAAATTCTGAAGGAATAGAAATAGACTGGTGGCCATATTTACAAATCCAGACAAGGTATAAAAAAGATGTAGAAAAATATGGATTTCAAAAACAACAACAAGAATTGGACAAAATATTATTAGGGACGGAAGAAAAAATGATAACAAAAACTTACAATTGCCTTTTAAGATATACTGTAAAATGGAAGAGGAAACAGTAAAAGAAACGATGATAATGTGGGCCAAAAACTTTGGATATAATATAGAATTATAACATTGGGAGAAAATATGGGAGAAAAACTATAAACTTTGTCGGCAGTTTATAAGGAAAATATTTATAAAATTTTTTATCGTTGGCATTTACCACTGGCAAGATTGGCCAAAATGTTCCCCAATATATCGGCAAAGTGTTGGAAATGCAATCACGGTCAAGGGACTTTCTGTCACATGTGGTGGACATGTCCAAAGGCAAGAAAGTACTGGATGAAAATTAAAAAATGGTTGGAGGAAATCATAGGACAAGAAATTGAGATGAAACCAGAGCTGTTTTACTAGGTATCATAAAAGGAAATATATGTAAAAAAAACCAATACATTATGCTTCATATAATAACTGCAGCCAGGATTACATTTGCCCAAAATTGGAAATCAGACAAGATTCCCTCAAATGCTATGATAATAAGAAAGGTGCTCGATTGTGCAGAAATTGACAAACTAACAATGGAACTGAAAGACAGAGAGGAATCAGAGTATTACAAGATATGGAATAAGTGGTACGACTGGCTTGAAAATAGAAGTAAAATTAACACATAAAGAGTATATAGAAGTAATATTAAAGCGTAAATGTATATATTTATACTTAGAGATATTTATGAATATGATAAAAGATGCTAAAGGATGTGTGTGTGTG
>QLTV01001313.1:2334288-2345562 GCA_003457575.1 Thermophis baileyi
TGTTCAAGTTTATCTTCTTGTGTACGACTAAACCCCTTCTGTGTTTTTTTAATCTGAACACCTAAATAATTGTTAACATGACCTAAACATTTCAATGTGAAAGATCTCTGTAAACCTTTAACAAAACTCTCACTCATTTGCTTATTTGGACCAATATACAGATTATCATCAACATAAACAAGAACAATCTCATATGCATTATCAGATCTTTTTGTAAACACGCATTCATCAGCGTCGGACTCAATAAAGCCCATTGAATTTAGTTTGTCCTTGAGACATAAATACCACATTAAACCTGACTGTTTCAGACAATAAAGACTCTTGTGTAAAAACCAGGTATCCCCCTTCTTGCTTCCGGAATCCTGGAGTGCCTCTCACGTAAATCCTCTCATCGAGATCGGCGTGTAGATAAGCTGTTTCAACATCGAATTGGAAAACCTCTAACCCAAGGATAGTTGCAGTGGTTAGAGCAATTTTTCCACTTTCAGATCGAACTGTGGGCGAGTAGGTATTTGTGTAGTTTTCGGGATACGACTGTGCGAAGCCCTGGGCTACAAGTCTGGCTTTGTACAATGTTTCACCATTTGATTTCTGTTTGATTCTATATACCCATCTGGTGCCAATGACTCTTTTATCTGCTGGAGGTTTTGCAGGTGTAAATACCTTAAGTTTTTTCAAACTGTTCATTTCAATTTGCATTGCCTCGTACCACTTCTCTTGCTCTGCCTCAGGAAGATCCTTTATTTGCGTGAAATTGCGTAGAAGTAAAATTAATACATAAAGAGTATATAGAAGTAATATTAAAGCGTAAATATATATGTATATATTTAGAGATATTTATGAAGATGATAAAAGATGTTAAAGGATGTATTTAAAGATTTGTATATATGTATATATTAAGATATGTATTATATTAGAAAGATATATATTAAGGAATATAGATGTATTATTGCTCTATATACAATAATGTGAAGGATCATACAACAAAAAAAGCAGATATTAGATATTTATATGTATAAGAAAAAGAAATTACAAAATGTATAAAAAACAAGCCATGAATGGAAAATGTAAATCAGGATAGATACCGATAATAGAAAGCTGTAAAAGTGGTTTTGTGATTTTAAATGCAAAAAACTCAATAAAAACTTATTTTAAAAAAAAGAAAAAAAAGAAAATCTCTAATCTTGATTTTAATGGAAATTTAAGTACTTTTAAATGACATAAATAGAATGTTCAGGAAAGATATACATATTACAATGCTGAACTCTAAAAGTGGATTATCTGTTGAAATTTTGTTCTCTATCTTTTTCTCTAATCAAGAACTTAGACGTATAATAAATATTCAAATGTGGAAACAGCACTCACAGCAGGCAGAGTAAATAAAACCATACCAGTTAAAAAATTAAATTTACATGTATGCTTCCTTTTTGATGGTAACTACTTATAAAATGACTAAATCTTATTCAAAACAGTGGTGTTGATTTTTGAGCAAGCATAAGCTCAAGTTATAGATATAATCATTCATGCCAATAAGATAATGTAAGAGGAGATAGTTTGTACATCATGTTTAATCCATAATCTGGTTGTTGTGGCCCGCCAGCGGCCTGTGCAGCTGGTGGCTGATTCCGACAGCGAGGAGGCTGGTGTGGTGATTTGCCAGCGGCCTGTGCAGCTGGTACCCGAGTCGGACAGCAAGGAGGCTGGAGAGGACTCGGTGCCAGAGGCAGGGATTCAGCCAGGGCCTTCAGAACCTCCAGAAGCTCCCATAAGTGACGAGGAAGAAGAGGAGGAGCCTCTTCTCAATGCACGGGTGCGCAGAGCTGCCAAAAGGCAGGAATGGCTCCTCAGGAGGTCTCCTCAGGAGTAAGTCTTGGGACTAATTGGCCACTCCCTTAGCCTATTTAAGGGATGACTACGAATGAGCCAATTTGCAGGAAACAACTTGGTTAATATTCCTTTGTGTCTTGATTCCAGAAAAGTCTGATCGGCTCTTATTCTCTCTCTCGTCATTTTCCCTGCAATTTACTTCTGGGCGTTTTGCCCAACCACAGTAAGATTACTGTTATCTGACAGACTGTTTCCTCAGAATTGAGTTATTATTCCTTGGACTCTTGCTGGCTGTTAATGAAGTTGAATTAACAGCCGGTGTTCAGAAAAGACTGATTTGTGTTTGAACAACTACTAAGAAAGCTTATTAGTAGTCCTTAATTAGTAAACTAAGGTTTGTACAGACTTTGTGTGTGCTGCGTTCTTTGTGGTCCATAGCTGGGGCAGAACACTGGTTTGTTGAGTTTTGACTTAGCACGTCAGCGGAGAGTACTACCATTGTAGTTTATTCATAAAGATAAACAAATGTAATGTATGAACCAAACCAAGATGATATCAGCCATTTAGTTACAACCCATTCTCAATATTTGCAGATTCCATATTTGCAAATTTACATACTCACTAAAATTTATACGTAACTACAAAAATAACACTCATAACACTTTTGTTATCATTCCTGGACATGCAGAGTGGTGAAAATTTGAGGTGCCTGATGTGCATATTCCCAGGTGAGGTTTGCAGTGTAATAGAACATAATATTACAACTAAAAAACAAGAATTGACTGTAAATGATTTGCTCATAGTTAAATAAGTAGTTCACAGTTTTCATTTATTTATTTATTTATTTTATTTTATTTGTCAAACAGTACAAGGTAGCAAGTATAAGTATGAACATGAACATGAACAAAGGAAGTAAATATAGATAAATGGGGACAGTAAGACAGGGATGGTAGGCACGCTGGTGCCCTTGTGCACGCCCCCTTTACGGACCTCTTAGGAATGGGGTGAGGTCCACGGTAGACAGTTTAAGGTTGAAGCTGTGAGGGTTTGAGGATGTAACAATGGAGTCAGGTAAAGCATTCCAGGCGTTGACCACTCTGTTGCTGAAATCGTATTTTCTGCAATCGAGTTTGGAGCAGTTTACCTTGAGTTTGTATCTATTGTTTGCCTGTGTATTTGTGTATTTGAAGCTGAAGTAGTCGTTGACAGGTAGGACGTTGTAGCAGATAATTCTGTGTACTATGCTTAGGTCAGACCGTAGGCGGCGTAATTCTAGGTTGTCCAAGCCCAAAATTTCAAGCCTGGTGGCATAAGGTATTCTATTGTGAGCAGAGGAGTGATTCTATTGTGAGTAGAGGAGTGGAGTACTCTTCTCGTGAAATATCTCTGGACCCGTTCAATCGTATTAATGTCCGATATACAGTGTGGATTCCAGGCAGACAAGCTGTATTCGAGAATTGGTCTGGCAAAGGTTTTGTATGCCCTAGTTAACAATTCAATGTTACCGGAGAAGAAGCTTCGCAAAATAAGGTTAACAATTCTTAAAGCCTTTTTGGCAATGCTGTTACAGTGAGCTCTGGGGCTTAGATCGTTTGAGATAAGTACTCCTAGGTCCTTGACAGAGTGAGGGTCATCTACGTGATCGTTTCCACCTAACTTGTATTTGGTGTTCTGATTTTTATTGCCAATGTGTAGGGCAGAGCATTTGTTAGTTGAAATTTGGAGTTGCCAATTATGCAACCATTCTGACACATAATCTAGGTCGCTTTGTAGGGCAGCAGCATTGTCGGTGGTGTTAAATAATTTTATGTCATCAGCGAAGAGGACGCAGCTGCTTTTAATGTGATCACATAGATCGTTGATATAAAGCAGAAAGAGTGTGGGTCCTAAGACACTGCCTTGGGGGACACCGCTATTAACTGGTGCTGGATTTGATAGGGCTCTCCCTATTTTAACCATTTGTTGCCTGTTTGACAGGAACGAGGCTATCTACTTGTGTAGGGGTCCAGAGATGCCATAAGAACTAAGTTTCAGCATTAATTTGTCATGCACCAATGAGTCAAAGGCTTTGCAGAAGTCTATGTAAATTGCGTCTATTGTTTCACCCTGGTCAAGATGTGTTTCTGCAGTGTAGGAGTTGCAGATTACAGGACAGATTTTTTCAGAAACCAAACTGCTTGTTATAAAGCAGGTTGTTTGTTTCTAAGTGGAGGGAGACCTCATTCTAAAGTCACAGAATTTGATTACTGAATAAAAAGATGAAGGCATAGTTCTGGGGGGGGGGGGTATTCTCAACTATATAGAACTTGTTGGTAAATAAACAACATATGTAGATAAGTTTCATGAATCACAGTATTACAAACAATTCGTTGATTGCTGATCTCATAGTAATTAAGTAATAGATTACTTATTTATGAGATTATATTTCAGTCTAAGTTTGCACAAATTATCCTACTTGTAATACTACAATTTATGTTTCACAAAATGGAATACCTTTCACAAACAGTAAAGTATAAAATGATTGTAGATAGCCTTCTCCACATACTTCAATAGGATTAAAATATTTTATTCCATTAAGTAGTTTTGGATCATGTAGTTAATCAACATTGTAATCACACTGAAATCCACTTTAATAGTTCAGTTTAGACACTGAAAAACCCCTTTGTTTATGAAGAATAAATAATAAAAATAGCAATTTATTTTCAAATAAATTCTAAATAATCTGTAATACATTTTCTTTTCCTTTTTCCAGAAAAAGAATCAATTTTTTCAGGTGAGATCCGCAAGAATATCCCAGAGTTCTCCTAAATATGTACCTAATATGTGTTTATTATTAGTATAAATAATCAGAGTCATAAAATGTGGCAGTGCATTCTTCTTATGTATGTGTTAAAAAGAGTGAGGAAATTGCTTGAATAAAAGCTTTGTAGGCAAAAGGTGAAGGATTAATTTCTGACATCTTCAAATAAGGCTAGAAAAGGGTCCTGCCTCCCCCAGAAAATGAATTATACTGAACTGAATCCCATAATAATTGGTAGACACTACAAAGAATACTCACTGGAGAAGAGCCTAATGCTGGGAAAGATTGAGGGCAAAAGAAGAAGGGGAC
This sequence comes from Thermophis baileyi, assembly GCA_003457575.1. Classification (NCBI taxonomy): domain Eukaryota; kingdom Metazoa; phylum Chordata; class Lepidosauria; order Squamata; family Dipsadidae; genus Thermophis; species Thermophis baileyi. The sequence goes on from QLTV01001313.1 coordinate 2,339,225, forward strand.
GACAGAGAATGAGGTGGCTGGATGGAGTCACTGAAGCAGTCGGCGTGAGCTTAAATGGACTCCAGAGGATGGTAAAGAACAGGAAGGCCTGGAGGAACGTTGTCCATGGGGTCACGATGGGTCAGACATGACTTCGCAACTAACAACAACAACAAAGAGTACTATGTTATCACAAATGGACCAATAATTTGATATAGCTATGCACAAATCCTATCATTTTGTGTTTTAAGATACAATCAAAACCTTTTGAATTACTGGAATGGAGAAGAGAAATGATATCAAACCATTTCTGTTACTTCTACTATTCGACTGGTTATGGGCCATTGTGGACTCTTAGTGACCACATAAATAGACTTGCTCCATGACAATCTCTCCCTTAACCTGGTCTTTCAATTCTTCCAATGATGCACCCATGGTCACTGTAACTGAGTCTAACTACCTTGATGCTAGTTCTCTTCTTCTCTTTTTTTGCATCTTTCCCGGTATTAGAGCCTTCTCCACAGAACTAGATCTTTGCATAATATGTCTGAAATAAGATATTTCAGCCTGGTCATTTGTGTCTCAAATGAGAACTTTTTGTTGATTTGTTAAATGATCCATTTGTTTGTTTTCTTGGCTGTCCACAATATTCTCAGGAGTCTTCTCCAACACCAAAGTTCAAAAGGACCAATGCTTTTCCTATGGTGCTATTGTGCCCCAGCATAGCAAACCCCCAGAAACGACACACACACACACTGGTCCAAACTAAAATAGGTTTAGTGATCATTCAAGTTCAGAGTTTCTCCCCAAAGTGCTTGTTAACCTTCACAAACACTTTTGGCCGGGAGTTCAAAGATAAAACAAAACAAACAGAAGATGCAGATCTTAATTGCCTCAAATTGCTGGAATTGGCCGAGAGCCCGGACTGGAGTTCGTCCAATGGATAGCACTGACAGAGTCCTCAGAAGCCCGGGAAAAACATCCGTTGTTTCCAGCAAAATGGTGCATTGTGAGTCCACCTTATATAGGCTTAGGGCGTGGCCCCTCTGCCTGCAGAGGTACTTTCCTCTTCGATCTCGGACTCTGGTGCCAGAGCTACAGACCGCTCTTGCCACCCTATGGTCTGTTCTTGTTCGTCCGGATCCATGAGCAGCTGCACGGGACGGGGGCAAGCCACAACAGGTGCTTCTTCAAAGTCCAATTTTCACTTCTACAGTGTCATAGGGAAAACCATAGCTTGCACTTTTCTGATATTTGTAGGTAGAGACACCTCAAAGAATCTGAATATTTTTTTCCCAAGGTCTTCATGGCTGTTCTCTCAAGTGTTAATCTGCAGCATATTTCTCAAGAGCTCATTTTTTTACTGTTGATGTTGATCCTAAAAGACAGGTGCTATCTACCATTTCTATATCTTTACAAGTCCATTCTAAGACTAGTTGTTGTCCTTACTTTCATTTTCGTTATATTTAATTTTGTCCCATTTTTTTTACTCTGCTCTTTATTACTACAGCTTGCAGATCTTTTGCATTTTTGTCTATCAGAGTAGTTTCATCATCATTCTGCATGTTAATAATGTTTTTTTCCCCTCCAATTTTAAAACCATGCTTATCTAGGTTTCCTTAACATATATTCAGCATGTAGGTTAAATTTTTAAAAAGGGAAGAATACGCAGCCTTGATTCACTTCTTTGCCAACCTGGAGTCAGTTTGTTTCTCCATGTTTTGTTTAGGCTATAGCTTCCTGACCTGTGTATAAGATTCTCATGACTACAATGAGATGTTCAGAGATTCCCATTTTTCTATGTACATTCCACAGAATAATGGTAGGCTTCTAATAATAGGATTTAAAAATATTCTTATTATTTTTATTTTGGCATGTTCATAGAATTAGAAAGATTTTAAGATGCTACTTTCTGAGCATAAGATTTGCAGATACATTTTCGTCTTTAGCTTTATATAATGCTAGAACACTTTACCTTATAATATTTGCAAAGCAAAGCAACCCGCTGGTGATGTCACAGAGCCGGTTTGGTGGGTGCTGGTCCGTGGACGCCGCCATCTTTTTTTTGGAAAAAAAATTGGGGGGGGGGGATTTTTGGAATTTATTTTTTTTTTCTTCTGCGCATGCGCAGAAGCCGAGTTGCTGGCACTGCGCATGCACCACCATCTTGTTTTTGGCTTTTTTGGAATTTGTTTTGAATTTTCAGCACTGCGCATGTGCGCACATACCAAGTGCGCGTGCCCACGAGGCGCACCCACGCGGCGCGGGAGGAAGCAAACCGGCAGCGAGGTAAGTTAGAATCCACCCCTGGTCTACACAAACCTTGGGTAAGGTCTTGACAAATTGATGGCTTAAGAATTAATAACTCTGAATTGATAATTGATATTTAAAATTTACAATTTAGCTTTTCTCTCTTCCAAGGACTTTGTAGACATATATAAAATTATTCTCTATTATTTGTTTACTAATCAACTCTGTACAGTTCTTTAGGGTTAGGGAAGTGATTGGCAGACTTTCAGTTTGCTTAGCCACTGAGTCAGATATTATTCTGAGATACTGTGGGATAAGTACACCATCATTGACCGAATAATGCTTCCACAAGTCAGAATTATATTATATTCCTGCAATATTACAGATTGCAGAAATTCATTTATTAACCTAGATTTCTTGTTTTTATTCCAGGACCAATTTATGTCCTAGCTTCTTTAAATACAACCTCCGGCTATATGACCTCACCAACTTATTAAAATGTCTATAAGGCATATAATATAGTAGATTTTATAATATATTTCTCAGTGGCAGCGCCATCATGAAACTTCTTGAAAAAAGACATGCTTCACTGATTGCTTTCTTTTTCTTTTGGGCAACTGATTATCCTGTTGATCTTCTAGAAATGTGACACTGTTACAGAAGTGCTTATTTATATTCCAAAAACATAAAGCCAATGCCTTTCTTAAGCCAGCTATTACAAAACAGATGCAAGCTTTCAAATTTCCAAGATTCTTCATCAGTGATTGTGGTCAAAAAGCAACAATGCAGAGGGGGGCTGATAGAAAAAAGACGATGTTAGAACAGTGTCTATACCAGTTTATATCTTAGAGTGAAAGAGTGCCCCCAGACATGCAAATTGGGAATTATCCAGTATACAGTGTTGCTAGATTGCACTAAATGCTCTCTCAAAGCCTGTTGGAAAAAAAGAAACAGGAAAGATTTGTAAATTCCACCCCTCCCCCTTTTTATAAAATATTAACTCCAGCTGTTAAAGTTGAAACTGTTTTCATCTCCTGTGAAAAATTCAGATCCTTTGGTTGGTGGAAAACAAAGAAAGAGCTGTCTTCTATTTCATCTGCCATTCTGAGACTTAAGGGTCACAAGCAATGTAATAATAAATGATGATGATGATGATGATGATAACTTGAAAGACAAAAATGGTATGAGAAAAACAGCAGAGAAAGGATAGACATTGGATGATGTTTATCCAGTCTATAAATCAAACACCTGCCTAAATGAAATCTCCGCAGCTATTCTTTTACCCCCCCCTCCCTCTAAGTATGCAGAGCTTTACTACCTATAAAAGGTGCCATATAAGCGAAACTATTTTTACTATGTAACTGTGTCTTCAAAACTTTCTTTGCTGACAAATATTCTCCAGCTACATTCAGCATGATCTAAAACCTGACCTGAAATAATATTATTATTAATCTTGAAATTTCCTCAGCAAAAAGCGATGGAAAGATACCTGCTCGGCATTACAAGACAAGTTAGAAAGAGCTGCACATAGTTTAGAAAACAAACAAAAGTATACGATATCATCAAAAGAGTAAAATAATGGAAATGGGCTGCTCATACAGCAAGAAGAACTGATGGCTAGTAGACCAAGACAGTCATAGAATGGATCCCACTTGATAACAAAAGGTCCACGAAAGAGACCTAAAATAGCAATAGCAATAGCACTTAGATTTATATACCGCTTCATAGTGCTTTACAGCCCTCTCTAAGTGGTTTACAGAGTCAGCATATTGCCCCCAACAATCTGGGTCCTCATTTTACCCACCTCGGAAGGATGGAAGGCTGAGTCAACCTTGAGCCTGGTGAGATTCGATCTGCCAAACTGCTGGCAGCCGGTGATCAGTAGAAGTAGCCTGCAGTACTGCACTCTAACCACTGCGCCACCGCGGAGTGACAACATCAGCAATTATTGTGGGCCCAGTTGGCAAAAGATAGTTCAGGACCACATAAGTTGGAAATATGCGGAAGAGGCATTCATCCTGCAGTGGATAGACAATGGCTAAAATGATGATGATGATGATGATGATGATGATGATGATTTACTTAGTTAAAAATAAGCAGCATTAATGTCTTAGTATGTATTAATATGTCAATTAATATGTAATGGGTAAAGTGTTGGACTACGATGAGGGAGAACCAGTTCAATTCCATTTGCAGCTATGGAAACTCACCAAATGACCTGGGACAAACCATTCTCTCTCACCCTAACCAACCTCACAGAGTTATTCTAGCTGGGATAAAATGAAGAGATATCTCATGTCCAGAGAACATGTAAGAATGCCAATATATAAATCAACATTTTAAAAAGAAATCACCTGATAATACTACAGGCATATGATCATGAATAAGTTCAATGGAACCTTAATTTTTTTTTTAAATAGCTAATAGCCTAATAAAATATTACTAACCTTCCCTGGAGAATGAAGATGAAGCATGCCATTTCAAGGGTAACATTGAAAACTGCCCCCTGCAACCCCAATATCACTGCATATTTCACTCCCCGTCAGTACTCACTTATCCTTCATATTTCTATCCCAAACATTAAGACTCTGAGATCTCATCTACCAAAACTTTGGGAAGCAGCCAAAACACAATGGAATCCTTTGATGTGCCTCAAGCTGCAAAAACTTTTGAAACCAGCATGGGAGCACCAGCTTGAGCAAACCAGAACTTTTCTTGACACAGTGCAAACCCTTGTTAACTACAGCATCAGATCACAGGCAGTATTGCTCTTGACCACATAGAAGACCCTCAAATGAACTGCAAATGATCCAGTCCAGCACCAATTGGGGAAGCAATTCTATTCTGGACAAGTGGGAATTCCATAGGTATTCCTCAATGTTCTTGTATCCTCTATGCTTCTCTTAACATGCCATAGAAAAATAGCTCCTATTTATTTCCAGACTGCTCTCTGATGTATGTATGTGTGTATATGTGTATGTATAGAGAAACTTGGCACACATATTTATATCCATTACCAACTAATGAAATGTAACTGGCTGACAACAGCCTAAACATTGCCAAAATCAAACATGAGGCCTGCAGATGTCCCTGGGAATAGAAAGTAAAGCCTCCTTCTGAGGGGTCAATACAACACAAAAGGTTAGCCTTAAATTTGGTACAGATGCGAAACTTGCCATTTGAAATGCATTTTGCTAGTGGATGGGGGTGTTTTAAGAGAGAAAAGCATAAATTCAGTTTCAAAACCCAGGCACTTAATGTTTTCTGCTGCCTCAAATTATGTGACTCAGGTTGTTTTGATACTCTACATTGCAATTTGTCTGTTACCCCAGGGCATGGTGAGGATGGGGGAAGAGAGAAGAAAAATAACATTTGACTTTGACACAAGAAAAGAACAGGCTCTCTGGTCTATAATTACTTGAACTAACATCACTTTTTACTTGGAAGGTTAAAACTGGGATCAACTAAAAAAAGAAAAAGTGCTAATTTCTTTACTGGTGGTGGAGACATATGTTAATCATTGCCAGTAATAACCAGTCAACAGTCTAATGCCCAGGGAAGAAGTGAGTTTATTCTCAAAAAAATTAAATTCAAGGAAGTAGTGTTAAATCACTGTTTATGGCATCAATTGAAAGAAAGAATGGAACACAAATAGAGCTAGCATTTCCCTAGCCCTAGCCCATGTTGGTTAACCTTTTGGGCACCCAGTGCCGAAACTGGCACATGCGCGTGCGTGCGCATGTGTACATGCACACTCCGGAGCGCCGGAACCCATAAGAGCAGCTGGCGTAAGAGAGGGCTCTGCGTGCCACCTCTGGCACGCGTGCCATAGGTTCACCATCATGGCCCTAGCCTAAATCCTTGTGGTGACTGTTCAACGTCACTAGCCTTCATTAAGAGAAAGAAGAATTGCCTATAGTGGAAACTTCTATGAAATGGGGTTAAATTAATCTATTTAGATCAAACAAAGGAAGTAGCAAACTTCAAAGGTCTTGAGGTCACCAGTCACTAAGGTTGAAAACTAATTTTATTTAGGATTAATTGTTGCAGTCAAAGACATCTTGAAGAAAAAAAAGAGAGAGGAGGAGGAGGAGGAGGAGGAGGAGGAG
>QLTV01001313.1:2378369-2408706 GCA_003457575.1 Thermophis baileyi
TTATTATTATTATTATTATTATTATTATTATTATTATGTCAGAAGAATTAAATGAAAAATGTTGGCTACCAGCCCATTAAGTAGTTTAGGCAGGCATATTTCATAGGAATGGCTTGGCATTCATAATCTGACCGTTATTGTGATTAATATGTATATATATATATATGTATGGTGCATGTATATATTTATGTATATATATAGCATGTGTATATGTGTGTTATATATGTGTTTGGGTTGATATCAGGGGTGGGTTCCACTTACCTTCCCTACCGGTTTGCATCGCATCTGCCCTTTCTGTAGTCACATTGTAACTGTTTCAACTAATTTGCAAGATGATGTTATGATCCACATGTCATTCATGCTTCTTCCAGACCTTTGTGATGTTAAGACATGATAAAGTTTGAATGAATCCAGTCATTGTAGTCTGTAATCCATAGCCACGTTAAAAGAAGCCAAAGTTTAGCAGAATGTATGTAGTTGGTTGTGACTGACCCAAAATCAGTCAGTATGCTTTGTGTAAATTTGAATTTTATTTTCTCATATTCTATTGTAAGCCTTCTTAAGAAAAATATTGCCATTGTGACTAAAGAGAAATATAATATTTTAATAATAAATGCACATACTTGACTCTCCTTAATCAAAATTATCTCCTTCCTACACTCTTCTTGGCTTTGATTACATTCAAATTAAAAGAGCAATGCAGACCTATTGACTTCATTAATTCATATACGCTTCAGATATGTGCTAAAAATTAACAAAACTGTCAACCCAACGGGAGAACAAATGTGAAGTGACACTTATAACTATCCTTTGCAGTCGAATATAATGCAACAAAGTTATTTATTCATTTTATTGATAAGATTTATGAACTGCCTCATTCCAGAGGCTATAGGTTCTATACAAAATCAAACCCATGATACACTAAAACCTTCCCATTCATGGTGAACCAACCAGACACAGTACTTGAAAATACATTTGTCTCAGACTTTGGTCCTGCAGATGGCGCCAGACACTACTTCCAGATGTATCTTTTCGGCCCTAGACCAAAACAGAAAACTTAGGTCCAGTTAAGCATAATTAAGATATGAGACAAGATTCATATCCTGGAAAGAAGGCACGCATATGAACATAGAACTATAAAAAGGGAGGACATCTTTGAAAGAATAATGGTAACTAGAGATAACATTCAATCAGCTAAGGACCAAGTGTAATGTAATATAATGAATCCTACATGTATTTTGGATGGGGAAAACCAAGTTTCGAATAATTGTCTGGCCAATTTCTCTTTATATAATATAGTTTGGCTTTGGGTAATTGTGTCATGTAACCCCCAACATTGTGATACGTGGCTTGTTATGGCTAAATGTACTAAAACTGTTTGTATTTTATTAATAAGCCATAATTCAACAATCGCCCATAAAGCACAAAGTACAAAGTGAGACCCAATTATCTTCAAGTATTTTACAGGATTATTTGGAGGGTCTGAATGCAGCCTGAGCTCCTGCAGGCTACAAATGGGGCAAAAAAATGTGATGCAGGGGCAAATCATCTCTACATCAACCACATCCTTAAACACTGGCTTTGCGGTCATCGTGCCAATGTCATCGCAGCTTGTCAAGGGCCTCCTTTGCAGCTTTACCTTTGTTGAAATAACCATATGGGTCCTGTTATCTGGAAGCACATAAAATCCCAAGCTGTGTTTGCCCCGAGTTCTCTTGTGTTTTCCCCATCATCAGGAGACACCACTTCAGTGGTGAGAAATGACAATTGCTTGTGTTTCCTCTGTCAGCTCCAATAAACAAGGGTCTCATACTTCAGGAGACGGGGTGATCATGAGCACACTCCAGAAATAACGCCTTTGGAGTTTAGTTCTTCTGCCATCCTAATGGCCAGTAAGATGCATAATGCTTGAGGGAGGTTAGTCAGTGTACTACAGTCTGGCACCAATACTGTAAATCAAGAAATCTTTCCCCAGGTAGTTTTTTTAAGATCTTCCTACAGGAACCTACCACGTTGCAGCCCTTTTTATTTTATTTTTTAGTCTGAAAGTCCTGGAATCATGCCCTATTAACATTCTCAGAGTGACATCTGGGGGACAAATTGATTGCTGGGTGATTTTTCTCAGATGATTACAATTCATTCTTAGGAGGTGTGCTGGCATGGAGCCAGAGCCTCCATTTATGCATGCTAGTTCTACTTACAGAGGCTAGCTTGATACTCCAAGTCCAAGATTTAAGGCTATCCCAACTGGGTGGTGCCAGAGATAGCATCCCCTTTAGAAACCAATAAATAGGCAGTAACTGTAAGGGCTCATAAAAGGCTTAAGTACTTTGGAGATGTAAGATAAACTGAGCTGAAGGTACACTATGGCTAGGAAGTCAGCAGCTTATTTAGACTAGATCTTGCTGATCTAAGGAATCGACTTCTGACTCAGTTTAAAAGAATTAAGGACCACTTTTCATACTGCAGTTTGAAGGCACTTACAAGTACTGTTATGAGTCCTTCTCATGACTATGACTTGTCAGAATAGGGAACATATGGCTTCACAAAGTGAATGTCACAGTATGCTGGAGTTTTGAAAAGGTAAAGGTAAAAGTTCCCCTCGCACATATGTGCTACTCGTTCCCGACTCTAGGGGGCGGTGCTCATCTCCGTTTCAAAGCCGAAGAGCCAGCACTGTCCGAAGACGTCTCCGTGGTCATGTGGCTGGTATGACTAAATGCCAAAGACGCACGGAACGCTGTTACCTTCCCACCAAAGGTGGTCCCTAATTTTTGAAAGATGCGTATAAAAATTAGATTTAACTACCATATCTACAGTACTGTATTTGAGACTCTGTTCCATACACACTTTTTAGTGGACATCGTGTTAAGGTATTATCAATTTCATCCCCAAATGATTGGGAACCATGATATTCTCATAGATAGCTAGGCATAATGAAAGGAATTAATGATTATGTATACCGGAGGCAATCAGGGTGTTATTGCTTTAACCTAATAACATTAATCTGGAGTTCTGCCTGTTCACATCTAGCTCTGGCATCCAGTTCCTATCTTTCTGCAAAAATCTTCCTTAAGAGGCCATAGACACATTGCACTTATTGGGCTAATGTATAAGGGCAGAGATTTTTACAAAGTTTCTCATCATCATCACTGGGTTGCTCCCGGTTTGGCCCAGTTCTGCGAACCGGTAGCGGTGGCGGCGGGAGGCTCCGCCCACCCACCCGGGATGCTTCTGAGCATGCGCAGAAGCGTCGCACACGCGCAAACCGGTAGCAACGGGTTTTAGAACCCGCTACTGCATCCAGTATATATTGGTGCTAATCCTTTTATCAATCTTACCCCATTTTTTATGCTCAGACATGACATGAGACTAACAGTGAAAATATTCCATTGGTCTGATGTAGCTCTCATATTCTGGCATGTTCTGTCTTTTGCAATAACAAAATAACATCAAAAAAATCCAACTAAGTTCCACTGGAGCCAAATTCTCACAGAATTTCAATAAACTGAACCTCTAAGTCACACTGAGAAATAATAAAGCAAAGGAGTCATCATACTTTTATAATGAGAGAGATATATACATATCCTTTTTTTTTTTTGCTTAAAATTGATGAGACATACAGTTGCTTCTCTTTGGTTTGACTATACACAAACTATTTTCCAATAAAAATACATCTGAATTGGAAAATCTCAGCACTCTTTAGACTCCAATAAAGTCTTCAAAATGCTTCCATTACAAGAAATACAGATGAGGAAAAAAAAAGTGAATTTCCCTAGCAAGCCATTTGGCATCACCGCCTGCCCCCTCCCTGCTCAAAGAAGCTCATTGGTCCCTTAAAAGGAACAGCGTGATTCTAATGACTGGGGTTTTTCTTCAGCAATTGTTCTGGTTTGTATTAGACCGCTGCATCATTCTCAGAGCATGTGGAAGCCACTTGCTGTCTATAGGAAAAGTTTACTCAAACCACAAAATACCACAACAGCTATGGAGAAGAAAAATGGCTTCTTGTATAGAGTGCCTAATCCAGATGTCACCCTCTCACCATTAAGATTGTCCCTGTTATTTTAGCCAATAAACTGTGTAGAACAGGTATATACACAGAGACAGCCACACACAAACCTCTCAGAGGTGACTATTTGAAAGATGTGACTATAGATTGCATTGAACCGAAGTTTCTTTCTACCTGATACTTCACTGTTGTATACAGCTGTCTGGGTACCAGACGTTCTTTAGCATGTGGGGGTGGGCAGAGACATTTAAACTAAATCACATTACTCAATATAAGCTCCTCACATCCCCACTGGCTATGCTCGGGGCAGAGAACGAGAGTGGATTTTTCTTACTGCCAGTGGGTTCAAATACATCAAATATCAGAATTTCTTACTATGTAAGGCATATTTAGTTGGAGAAAAAACATCATTTAAACAGATGCTTTGTTTGATTATTTATCTATGCCTGTTGAAAGATACCTTGTATTAATGTTCTTAAGTTATGCATAGACAGATTCTGGATGAAAGTTAGAAAAAACATCCTAAAAGGGAAGTTTTATTGTAGAATCATTGGAATTTTTCCAGGAGAACAGGCAATTGTCTGACAGAGATGCCTTATAATCTGGATTTCTCTATAAAAAAGAATTGGATTTGATAATGTAAATGGCTCCTTCCAATGTTTCTCTAAAATGGCATGACTGAAGCATTGCCAGGTGTCCACAGAATAGATGAAAACCTCAAACATAGTCCACAAAGAAAAGAGCCATTAGACAAATTATTATTATTAATCATTGCACAGTCAGCCAGATGTTCAGACTGGGTTTGGCATTTTTGTCTACCTATCAAGTCCTTACCAAGGACCTGGGATAGGCAAATCTGGATGTTTGATGGTGTTACAGATATCGTCGCAAGATGGAAGCAATTCCAAGTAAAGCCACCTTCTGCAATTGACTGATGGAAAATTTGTCAATGCCTATGGTGTTCAATCCCTAGTGCTGCGTAACGGGGTGAGCTCCCATTACTTGTCCCAGCTTCTGCCAACCTAGCAGTTTGAAAGCACGGAAGAAAGCAAAGGTGGCACCAATAGTCGTAGGCGCCTTGGGTGCAACCTGAAAACATCTGGAGCACCACCTGATCACCATCAGCATGGAAAAAATCCCCATTGGTCAATTGCAAAAGGCAGCTTTCCTGGGAACAGCTCACTTCCTGCCTTAAGATACCTTTAAGACCATCAAATAACCACACCTGCCCATCCCAGGTCCTGGGGAAGGACTCGATAGGTGGATAAAGATGCCAAATCCAGTCTGAACATCTGGCCCGATTGCAAGTAAGCATAATTTGCAACTAAAAGATGGGGAAGCAGGATGCATAAGGGGCGAGGTGGGGTCTTGTCTTAATCTGTTAGCCGCCTCCACCGTGATGGACCCCTGGCCAACTGGCAAAGCCATGTTATTATTATTATTATTATTATTATTATTATTTTATTTATTTATTTTAAAAAGGCTTGCACTTCCTAACTCAAGTTCTTCTCAATGAAAAGTTACTTTCAGTTCCTTAAGCCATTGGCTGTGCTCTGTATTCTAGTATAATGGCTAAAGGTGGATTTGAACTTGCTTGCTGTTGAGATTGAAAATCTATAACAAGTCTTAAAACTAGAATCTAAAGCAGGACAAACAGGAGCATACTGCATGACTCCTCTAATTTCTATACAAGTGCTCTGAAGACTGTTCAGGTTGAATATCATGATGATTCTTTTAAAATGGGAACACACACACACACACAGAGCAAAATGAGCATCACTCCTACAAATTGTGATTTATGTCCCTTTTCAGTTAAACTGAAGGCATCGGAGGCAATACATGCCAGAACAGTCTCCATCTCCATCATTGTCCAATTAACTGCCCCTAAGGGATCACCTCAGATGATCTCAGCAATTAGCCAAAAGAAAAACAGACCTAACTTGTAAACATTGAGATCTCAGCATTGGAGGAACAGATCTGACATGCAGCCTGAAGCTGCGGTCCCTTAAAAACAATAAACAGCTGGAGAGGTTGACAGATATGGAAAGAAACAGAACAAAAAGCAAAGGGAAGAAGAAACCAGAGGAAGTGGTTCAGTGAAAAGGCAAACCAAAAGCCTTTGATCAAATTGTTCCTTTCCCACCGCAGGCAGCATTTCAACCTAAACTAGATTCTCAATTCTTGCTGAAGTACTTCCCAAGACAAAGTTCTTCCATGAAAAATGATACCATAGTGAAGGACATATTGAAAGTAAATTCTGAAAAACAATTAGGAACTTTCACCAAATCTAGTAATAGATATTCTCATATCACCTATTTTCTTTGGATATCTAAGCAACAGGAAGCAACACAATTCATAGGATGGGGAGAATATGAGACAGGAATTATTAGCTTGGCTCAAACCATGACCTTTAAAGCTCTCCATGGCATAGGTCCAGACTCCTTGATGAGTTATCTTGTCCTGGTAAGACAAGTCCGCCCAATTTGTGCCAACAGAGGAGGCCTGCTGAGGATCCCATCGGTCAAGGAACTCTGACTGATGGGATCCAGGAGAAGTGCCTTCTTGTTGTTGCACCAGCCCTCTGGAACACCCTGCCCTCTGGGGTGATGTTTGTCCCCACCCTCCTATCCTTCTGCAACAGCCTGAAGACCTGACTCTGCAGGTTGGCCTGGGAACCCAACAGCAGAGTACATCACAGAAGGTGATTGCTGAACTAACTAGCTGACCCCATCTCCACCCCTGCACCAGAGGTGGGTTCCTCCCGGTTCACACTGGTTCTATAGAACTGGTAGCAAACCACTGGCGAGGTCACGGAGCCGGTTCTGTTGGTGCCGGTCCGTGGACACCGCCATATTTATTTATTTTTTTGGATTATTATTTTTTTGGGATTATTTTTTTGGGAATTTTTTGCTTTTTTTTTTCTTCTGCGCATGTGCAGAAGCCGAGTCCCTGGCACTGCGCATGCGCCACCATCTTGTTTTTGGCTCCTTTTTTTTTTTGGCTTTTTTTGCGATTTTTCATCACTGTGCATGCGTGCCATGCGGCCACGCGGCGTGCAATGTGCACGCAGCCACGCAGCGCAGAAGGAAGTGAACCGGCGGCAAGGTAAGTTAGAACCCACCCCTGCCCTGGACCTCCTGCTCCTCCTCTGCTCAATTTTTAATTTCATATTATTGTACTTCCACTGTTTATTTTTATTGTTTTATTCCTTTACTATTATTATTATTTTTATATTTTTAATCATTTTTTCCATTTTATTGTTGTAAGCCACCCAGAGTAGCCCCACAGCAAATGGGAAGCAAATAAATTTAACAAATAAATAAATCTAGATTCAAAAGAGATGTTATTACCATATTACAAAAAACATGTTGAGACTTTGGAAAAAATGCAAAGAAGAGCAACTAAGATGATTAAGGGCCTAGAGACAAAAACATATGAAGAATGGTTGCAGGAATTGGGTATGGCCAGTCTAGAGAAAAGAAGGACTAAGGGTGAGATGATAGCAGTATTGCAGTATTTGAGGGCCTGCCACAAAGAAGAGGGGGTCAAGTTATTTTCCAAAGCACCAGAAAGCAAGACAAGAAACAATGGATGAAGGAGCTCCCTCTGATCAAGGAGAGAAGCAACCTGGAATTAAGGAGAAACTTCCTAACAGTGAGGACAATTAGCCAGTGGCTTGCCAGGGTACTTCATCACTGGAGGTTTTAAAGAAAAGACTGAACAGCCACCTATCTGAAGTGGTATAGGTTCTCCTGCTTGAGCAGGGGGTTGGACTAGAAGACCTCTGAGCTCTCTTCCAGCTCTATTCTGATTGATGTGTATGTTATAACATATTTCTCTAGATTATAGGCTTTTGCCAATCATCATGAGTCACTTCTCTTCAAAAGTAGCTCCCCAGAGAAGGAATCCAGCTAGATGGATCTAGGTAGTTCATTACTTTACCACTTATCCTCTTCCTTAATAAAATATTATATGTATGAAACTTCATACATCATACAGCACTACAGCCTAATGCTCATGGTGGACCCCTTCAAAGTCTAGTGTTCCACTCCAGATGGACTTACAAATGGTAGGCAGATCAACTATGTTACTCCATTAAAAGTTGCAAGCAATCTCCCATGATTTATCCAAAATGCCTTGACCTGGGGCAAACTAGGCAAACTTCCAGTAGGCTGCTTAGTTTATTGCATTATATTATAGTACAAACTACAGATATATACATGGAATAGCTTTTAATACATGATAGCTTTATTTAACTTGAAGGGCTACCAGTTAGAAGATTAGGTAGACTTGTTCAAAATTGTTCCAGAAGACAGCACAAGAGTGTAGTTTTTGGCTGGACATCAAAGATCCTAATGATAAGAGCTGTTCATCTATGGAACACGCTTCCTTTGGAGGTGATAAATTCTTTGCTAGAGGTATTTAAACAGAGGCTGAATGGCCATCTATCAGGCATGCAATCAATTCCTGCAATGGGCTAGAAATTGGATTAAATGATCACAAAGATTTCTTCCATTCTATGATCATCAGCATCAGGTAAACCACATACAATGTTCCCAATTCAGAAGTAGAAAGACCTTTCCCAATACAATAATATAGATTTTAATTATTTTTGTTTCCCTCCAAAACAATGAATTGGAAATGTTATTATTTGGAGCAGGAAACCATAGGATTTTTTGAGGTATCCCTAAAAAACAGAGGATTTGAAGAGATAGAGAAAGAGATCCTTTGAAGAATAGGCTGGAATATCTGGTACTTTCCAGCTGAATTCAAGATAACGGAATCATGCTTGTTTAACTGTAAATGTTTGCGTGGAGTTAGTCAGTGTGTTGTTTTTGTGGTTATACTTCTTTGACTGCCCTTTGTACTCACTCTGAAAACCCAACCTGAATTTAAGAGAAGGACAGAACATTTTTTTGAGGGGAGAGTGGATTTTTATCTCTGGATAATCAGGAACGTTAAAGCTTTGTTAGTAAGAAATGGGCTTTGATACATGAAACTATCTTAAAATCCTTACTTAGCCATGAAACATGTAGATGGCATTGGGCCACTTTCAATTTATTTATGAAATCCACCATCCATTTTTTTATTGTAACTAGTCATTTACAATATGGCTACTTATCCTTCAATACAGAACAGTTGTGAGAATACTGTAAAATATTCCCTGACTTATATATAATGGTTGCAGAAGGTGGGCCATGGCAATACAACAAATAATAATGGGGAGAGAAAGGCCCAAATAAATTAATACAGAAACAGGAGTATTTGCAGGGGTTCTAGAAAGTCAAGATGGCAGCACAATCTGGTGATCAAACCCACAACACATATATAAAAGCCTGCAGGGCTTTGATCAGGTGGTCATGGCGCCCATCTTGATTTTTTGGGGTCTCCCACACAGACACCCTTGGACAAAAATCACATTTCAGCATGCTAGTCGAGGTGCAAGTTGTCTTTGGCTTGCAGTGGGTCAGTTGTGTTTAACTACAACACCAGGCAAATCCAGAAGAGAAGAAAAGCAAACAGTTTTGTTTAGTCATCTGCAACCTCTCTGTGTATAATACTTAGCAGTGATAAGCATTCCTGAATGTTGCTGCCAGGGAAAAGAGAAGGAGGAAGGGGATCCTCAAGAATTTGTTGGAGTTATTTCCTCCAAAATATGTTTTTATCAACTGTGCCTTGGATTTATATTATATTTGTATATACAGGGCTGTGTCAGCAGCATATATTTCCTCAGATTTATTTAGATTCTATTGGATTTAATATAAACAGAACACAATATATGTAAAATATTATTTTGATCAGCTGAGATTTTTTCCATTCTTCTATGTTAAAGCATGATATTGGCTTTCAGGAAGCCTTCCTTTTTCCTTTTAAGATATTTTTTTATTGTTAGAAATACAAAGGAACAAGAGTACATTTTGGCAGAATGCCTTGGGAAGCTTCTGTAAAGAACTAGCCCCTTTTTCATTTTATTATGCAATGCATATCATAAATAGCAGAGTGTTCTTTCTTTGCCTGTTTATAATTCTTTATTTTTTCAGTGCATCTTTTTCTCTGACAAAACCAATAGTACCTACCTCAGTTACAAACTTTCAGGGATGTTTCCAAAATATGAACTAATAAAAACAAAAGAAAAGAAAATAAGATAATTAGATTGTAAAGCAGGGGTGGCAAACTGGCGGCAGGAGAAAAGGAAGGAAGGAAGGAAGGAAGGAAGGAAGGAAGGAAGGAAGGAAGGAAGGAAGGAAGGAAGGAAGGAAGGAAGGCCGGCCAGAGTTAGTGGCTCAGAATGCCTTATACATTTACATGGATAGATTTCACTGAATTCAGTGGGACTTATAGTATATAGGAGTTTTCTGTTAATAGTTTATTTTGTGACTCTTCTTAATCAAAAGCCCTCCTCCCCCCCCCCAAAAAAAGACATGCATGTGGTTAGATTGCAATAGAGAATATTTGAGAGTGTAGCTACACATTTCTCCTTTTGTCCTTGTGCATATGCTGCTATGAATTAGCAGTCACATATTGGCACCCATTTAAAAGCACAGATCTTAAAATACATATCCTTAAAAAAAAAATCAAATGTTTCTTTCTGATTCAACAAGGAAGACAGTCATTGGGGCTTTTTTAAGGGATTCAGTTAAGAGGAAAATATAGGCCTCCTTTCCATAAAACCATCCAATAGTGGAGATTTACTGCTATGGACAGCTCTGTTGAAAGACAAGCGCCCGCCCCTCTGCCCTTTTAAAGAATGGTACCAATTATAGCTATCTTTGATGCTGCTGACTTTTCTTCCTCCCAGTGGGTCCAATGAAGAGGCGCATGCTCAGACTGATTTCATAAGCTCTGCAGCAATATGTGTCAGTCTTGCTCAAGTGGATCTGCAACTTCGTGTTAAAGTGAGCATAAGACAATAAAAGGAGCTTGATCAGATCGAAACTAGTGGTCTTTCTAGCCCAACATTGTTTCCTCCATCAGCCATGCAGATTCCTCCAGCCAACACATTACAGGGCATGAAAGTATCATGTCTGCCCCGCAGCTTGTTTCCTAACCATTCATGTTTGGAATTATAAGATGGATGGATCACTCAGACCTATTCCAACCGTTCCCAAACTGGGTGTCCTCCAGCTGTGTGAACTTAATAATTCTAATTCATAATTCTAAGCAATGGCCATTCAAGCAGGGGAATTGTAAATGCTGAAGTCTAAATTTTGGAAAAGTGTCCATTTATATTAAGACCGAGCTATTCAAATGACCTATTTATTATCTACTGCAGGGAGAAGACACTTTTTGTGGTTTTGAAGGCATACTTTTAAAAAAGTCTCCAAAGTGAGTAGTTATCACCGTAGTAGACAAGGAAGACAAGAATTCAGCACTTCCAGAGAGGGAGTGGCTCAAGGGTTTCAATTCAAACTAGGTACATTAAACATAGCAGAGGCTTACCGTACCATTACTATTTGCTTGTTTGTTAATTTGGCTAGTTCATACCAGCAAGTTCTTTCATCACCAGCAAGTTCTTAAAGCAGCTAATAAAATTCATATCAGGATAGGCAACACATGAGTACACCATTTGTATACTCTCAGCACCCAAAATCATGGCACCAAAGTGACTGAACTTGATTGACATTTCAAAAAGGAATTAAGAAAGGTCCCAAATCATGTCTTCATGGTCAATTTTGGCCCGTTTCTTTGCATTGTAGCAGGGTTTAAGGATAAGAACAAGAGGGAGAAGTCTCTGGAGGTAAACTACTGCCATTGACATTCTTAAACCCTTTCAGAAAATGTCCCAAACAAAACAGCAGCCAAATGTTATTTCTGATTCTTCCAATGTTACGCCACTATATCAATAAATGTCCTCCATTGCTCTTCTAAGAGTTTGGAAAGTTTGATCGCCTCCCTGATCCCTTAAATATAGCCTGCCCCTGCTTTAGATATGAGGTCATGGGCAAATTAAGATTTTAAAAATTCCACTTAGTATTGTTCCCAATTTACAATTGACCAACAGTGTTGATCTCTGAGTACCAGCACCAGCATCAAGTAATTCCTTGTACTTCACAATAGTTAGTAATTTCATTTTGAATTTCTAGTTTTTAGCCTTTTTTAACATTAGCTTAAGATAACAGGTATTAGTCAATATGAGTTATTGTGTGGATTATTATTGCCAAAACTGATTGGCTCAGAAATGTCCCAGCTAGGTGTATCTATATGAAAACTGTATTTGTCACAACCACCAGCAAATCAAGTAACAACAAAATTCCAAATTGGTCTTGCTCTTTTAATCAAAATGTTTTTCTGCTCCAAAGTAACTAAACTTCAGTCTTTGAGTCCAGTTTCCTATTCACTATCAGCACTTCTACTTTCTTCTCCTTCAACCAATCCATTATTAAAGTGGGCAATGTTTGAGGATACCAATTGTAAAGAGCAGTATTGCAGAGTTGATATCTCAATTCTATGATGATGATACCTCACTTCAAAGGTCTGGATGTCCTCCCTCAGCAGTTTCCTGTAATGTTGAACAACACTAGGGAGGAGAGGATGAAAACTATTGAAAAACATCCATATTCTGAACAGTGGTCTCCCAGTCCCATTCTTCTGGATACAAGTGAAAAGAAAGGAACAGATCCTTGTCAAAAACTGTGCCCATTAAGCCAAATTTTGTCAAGCAACCCAGAAGGATGATATGATAGTATTAAAATCCTCCAGAAGTCCAATATGCCCCTTTGTACCTCCCCTATTAATTTTATGGAAGTGTTCATCTGCCGTTAAGGTGACCGAAGCAATATCAATGTAATCTGAGCTGAAAACCCAATTTTGTAAAACTCGGTATCAATGAAAATAAAATGGTTGTTTTTGCAACTGAATTTTGAAGAGGAGGCTTTGGGGTTGGCAAAATCAAAGTCTGATATCCAAATACAGCCCACCTATCGATGTTTGGTTGCTTAAACTCTATTTAAAGTCACCTAACTAAACCAGTGAGCTAGAGATCTTTGCCATGAAGGTACTGAAACATTGCTCGTGACTGAAAGTAATATACAATCATTCTTGAATGTATCTCAGTCCATCTCTATTCTTTGTGTAATTAACTCTAGTTAAGAAAATATCTTACCAATTACTACCTCTAAAAAATGAAAGTAGGCCACGCATTTTCATTAGTTCCAAAACAACATCAAAGGACGTCCTGCTTTTGGTCTGTGCTTCATTGCTTACACACTTGAGTTGGTCTTATTTTTCCACATATAAAAGGTGACAGAGAAGTCTAAGAATGCATTCTTGTTTCTGGTTCTGTGCCTGGAATGATCCAGCGGTCTCCCAGAAAAAAGAAAAACATCCTTGAAAGTGTGAGGATATGTACCCCTGCTGCTAGGATTAGCTGCTATACAGGACCACTAAATCAGATACTCCAACCTTAATAGGATTACTCACTTGGGAACTCCAATCAGCTGAATGCTCACCAGCAAAGCATCTCTCTTTGCTGATTGGGATACTGAAAACTTCCCCAAACATGAGACACAGTCGCTTTCAATTGAAAATGTCATAACAAAAGGGGATTTCATGAGCATTTGGTTTGGATATGCTGGCAGGGAGCAGCAAGAGCAGTTTGATCTCCTATTGTGTTTGGGCGGATTAAATCCATCTATCTGTGCACAAGCCACATGAAACACGTCTCCTGCTCCTTTGCAAATGAGACCCTGAATAGAAGAGCTTGAGGGGAGATGATTGAGATGAACTGAGCCTATTTCACTTTGTTGATATTCTGTATTTCAATCAAAAATCACACCATGCAAAATGCGAACATCATTATCTCAAAGATTTTTTTTTCAAGAGACATACATGCCTAGTGTCCCTTTTTCCTAGTCCCAAGCCTGGCAAATCGACTGTCCTTCTCAATTTCAAAAAGGGTGGCGGGTTTTTGCAGGCACTATGTAAAAAACTTTTGGGAATCTTGTTCATTCAAAATATACCACACCAGTTACATTATGAAAAATGGCAGACTGTGTTTTGAATGAACAAAATTTTTAGAATGGTTGTGGGTTTTTCCTAGCATTTTATTAGCTTCCTTCTCCCTTCCCCCCATCAATTCCTCAATTTTCCCCCAAATTTAAATACTGATACAGCTTTAAAATTAATGGGGTATTGAAAAGGAGCATTCTCCACATGGTTTTGTTCATACAGCAGAGCCCCAATGTCACAAACTAGTAGATTTATAGTAGCAGCTTACAAAAGGAGAGGCAGAGGGAGAGGAAGAAATCTCAATAGATATATCTCAATAGTATGAATAGTAAAGTTTAATGCATTTGTATTAATAGGTCTGATATCTTTGAACAGTAAATTTGTCAGTGTGAATGTGTGTGTGAGAGACGTGGGCATATGAATGTATAGGTGTGTGTGTGTGTGTGTGTGTGTGTGTGTGTGTGTGTGTGTGTGAAGGAGAGATGTGCAAAGCCTTGATTCAGAGACAAAATTATTTTTAAAAGGCAAAAAAGAAAAAAGAAATAAAAACACACAAAACATATTTATAGATGCCTATATACAAACATTTCAATGAATTATAGCCATATATCTTTATAATGTACACTATAAT
This sequence comes from Thermophis baileyi, assembly GCA_003457575.1. Lineage (NCBI taxonomy): Eukaryota > Metazoa > Chordata > Lepidosauria > Squamata > Dipsadidae > Thermophis > Thermophis baileyi. Next base: position 2,392,961 of record QLTV01001313.1, read on the forward strand.
TAATTGTCCATATCAGGGTATGTTACAAAGGAAATTGTGGGTTTGTTTGTAATCCCATTAATTCTACAATGAGTTGAGTTGGATTCTTAAATAGAATTGAATGTCTCTTTTGTAAACTGAATGTCTCTCTTTCCTGAACTAGTTCAGAAAATTGTATTGAGCTAAACTGGTTTGAAGCCTTAATGGGTATGCACATTAATTACAGCTTGCACATATTTTTATGGGAGCTATTGTTAACATTTTTTTTACACTAGTGTTTCAAAATAGTATACTGTACACCAAAATGGCAATCAATAGCATATGTCTAATTGACCAATAGTTGGCAATAGAAATCTAAGAATGAGTCATTCTCTAAAAATATATGATGGCTCAAAACTATAACTTGGTCAGAATGTCTCATCAAGACCTTAATCAAAGATTTCTATGTCTAGCAGCCTAGAACATAGTTCTTTGAATTTTCCCACTTCTAGAAAAATGAGTATTTAACATTCTCTATGTTTTCAGTTAATACAAAAATCAGATTTAGAACACCTATCAATAATTGTGAATGAACATTGAATGTGATTTGTTGGCCATATCTTATATATGCTTAAATACCAGCATCCAAAAATTGCACTACGTTGGATACCTCCTGGAGGAAAGAGGAAATAAGGCCAGCTTCAGAAAACTTGGTGCTAAATGCTTAATGAAGATCTTAAGATTATTAATGTCCCTTGGGACAATGCCAAAGATGCCGTGGATGATCGAAAATGGTGGGAAACACTTGCTGCCCAATGTGTTCTGCACAGGACCTAATGATGATGATGACATTTCAAGTTAGTTGAATTTCTAGGCCAGAGCAAATAATAGAGATCTTGACATGGAGAAGCTGAAAAAAAATATGCTGCTTGATCTCTGACATTCCACAACTGCTTACTGCCAATGGGGGGGGGGGATTACTCAATTTGAGAAAAAGTACCACTACCAAATCTGGTGAAGGGTAACTGGCAACAAAAAGATACAATCTTGAACCCTTGGCTTGTATTTAGTGGTTATATGTGATTTTTACAGCCCAGATCTAGTTCAAAAATTCATTGATTTAGCAGAGCACTAGATGCGTAGTCCAATGGGGAAAATAACTTTGTGAGTCAAATTATAATAAATTCTGGGACTTTAAAAAGACATTCTTGCTACTGAATAAGTCTGGATTCCCACATGGTGCTAATGTGATTTTATAGTTTAGCATCTCCTGCAAACCAATCTGCTGCATTTTATTCAATATGTCACTGCTTACTGTAATGAGTAATCTAGCCATAAAATATATTTTATATATATCCCTTCTCATTTTGTCTAGGTGTTCAAGGACAGTTTTGTTTTGAGATTTGAGTTTAATCAGGTTAATCCTAATGGACTATTCTGAGATGAAAAACAAATGATATGTAGAAATAAGACAAAGTTTCCTGAGGGATTCACTTAATTTCTATGAGTAAAGATGGGAGGCAGTTAGCAAGATGTCATTACTGTTCCTCTTCTCTAATCTCTCTATGTGCAGTTAAAGGACAGAAGTTGTACAACATTTACATAAACATCACAATATGAAATCAGATTTAAAAAAAAAAAGCTTTAGATCAGTTGCCCTCTGGATCCAAAAGTGATTGCCTTTTAGATGTGATAGGACCATAATCCAACATTCCTGGCAGTACTAGGTTGGATATGCTTTGCTTTATTGATTCTGAAAGCACAATTAGTATGGATCCTAGCTGAATTCTTTATTTGAATTATATATTTTGCATACACAGGTAGTCCTCGACTTACAGCAGTTCATTTAGTGACCGTTCAAAGTTACAACAGTGCTGAAAAAAGTGACCTATGATCTTTTTTCACACTTACGACTGCTGTAGCATCCCCAAGGTCATGTGATCTAAATTCAGCTTGGCAACTGACTTATATTTCAGACAGTTGCTGTGTCCCGGGGCCATGTGATCACCTTTTGTGACCTTCTGACAAGCAAAGTCAATAGGGAAGCGAGATTTACTTAACAACCATGTTACTAGCTTAAAAACCGCAATGATTCATTTAACAACTGTGGCAAGAAAGGTTGTAAAATGAGGCAAAACTCACTTAACAGCTGTCTCACTTAGCAACAGAAATTTTGAGCTCTATTGTGGCTGTAAGTCGAGGACTACTATATTCAATTTAGATTAAAAAGGAAGAAAATAAATATAATTAATCAAAAGTAATGGGAAGAATGTTTTATAGAGTGTAACAATCTGGTAATTTATAAAATCATATTTGCTTATTCTTTTATATCTACAAATGTAAATTTAACTCTGAGTTGTTACAAGAGAGTAAGCGCCACTTTGAATCTGATTAAATACCTTTTTTGATGAGCAGTTTGCTTCTGCAAGAGCCAATCAGAAGCTTATTGGAACAAGCTCATAAGTTGTACAGGAGCAAAATAGTATGCTCTGGTGGATATCATCCAACAGCTTGAATTTGAAGATGCCTGTTGCCTTCCATGCATAGCCAATATAACTGCTGGGAAGTTTTATTCTTGTCTAAACCCATTTTGAAAGCATCCAAATTGGCAGCCATCACTAGCTCTTCTGGAAATGAACTGCTCTGCTTATACAAGTAATGAAGGACAACAGTTTATTAAACTTTTCTGAGTTCTAGGAAGATAGCTCTTGAAAGCAGCACATGACAGTATTCTTGTCCTGGCCAAATTATATCCCATGACATTCAGAAGTTGTCTGATAATCTTCTTGTATCACCCTAGCCTTTTCCTTTTCTAAAACAAATGTTTACAATAAAGCATATATTCATTTAATCTCATGAGCTCACCACATGAGCTCACCCTGCCTACTGAGAAGGAAAGACCCACCACGTTACACTCAGCCCTGGATATTATCTTGACTAGTCTTCTTTGCAATTAAAAAAGAACTGCTACAACCCAGTAAGTGTTGCAGTCTCCGCTTTCTCTCCCTCCTGCTGTCAAGAAGGCATTGCAAAGCTTGGAAACCATTATGCTGCATTCCAGTCATCGCTATGGCATCACACTGGGACACTATCACTTTGAGAATGGGAGACCAAATTAATTAGGGAGGCCATTATCCCTATTCCTCAATTTTAATTTCTGAAGCTGTTATGATCAATCCTCAAACAGCATTATTCTGAGGCTGCCACTCCCACAGAAAACAGCAGGGCCAGAAGCAACCACTGTTTTGCAATTTGTGAGAGACAGCACTTGATTTGGATACAAATAAGCATCACCGTGCCTAGCTATGTGATCCAAACAAAGAGATCTCAAGATCCTATAAACTTTGCATTTTAAGGGACCAATTAGTCCATTTGGTCCAATCCTTTACTTGAATCAGAAATCTAGAATAATGCATCTCTAGCAGATGATCATCTATCCTGTATTTGAATACAACCAGTGAAAAAGATTTCAGGTAGAAAAGCTGTGGAAAATCTCCCACACCTCCAGCAGAACTGTTCTACAGTACTTGTTTTGTTCAGAATAGTGTCTTAATTTGGTTTTTCACCTGCAACTATAAAAATCACCCTAATTTTAATAGTAAGGGGACTCTGAAAGAAACCGAGTGAAAAGGGGGATTAGACTATATACTTGGTTGTTATTACATAGTTATGCTTGCTGAAGTTTCATTTTTCTCTTAAAAACTTAACAATTCATCCAGAGCTACATTATGACAACTTCTATTTAGACATAGCACTGCTAAATCACAGTTCAACAATACAGGAAATGCATTCTTGTAAATAAAGATGATTTTGGAGGCAGGGACTTGGCTTTATGGCTTACTTCATGCTAACTTTCCTTTTGTCTGTTTCAGTAAAAGAATCAGAAACATAATTAAAGTTAAGTGGAGCAGAAAACTGGATGAGCACCCAGGGAGATGCCTGAAAGTGCATTGTTGTCCATGGGCACTGTATTGTCTATTCTGGCTTATGTCCACAACTATTGTGAGTTCCTAGTTTGACTATAATGAAACACTTTAATCATTTCAAATTAGGAAATTGATGCTTCTAGTTTCCTTTTAAAGCCATGCTGGAATAATAGGAGGTGATACAGAGTATATTAAGTCAAAAGTTGGATTTACACCTGACCATGACTTACCAATTACATTTGCTGTTTCACATAACAAATTAAATTAAAATTAAACCACAATGCAATTTAGGGGATTGCAAATTAAGTCCAAGTTCCTATAGAATTAATTTATGAATTGTTGAAAAGTGAGCTATTGTCTATATTCTATCTCAACCTTCGCCATTTGAATGTCCACCAAATAAGTGGAATTAAACTCCCTGAATTTCAACAATAGCCACATTGGCTAGAAAAGTGCTATCATACCTAGGATTCAAAAATCCTTATGGAAGCAAAGATTTGGTATTACCTGTGTCTCTCTGCACAAATGTCTTCCCTTGCAAATTTTGGAATTCCTTGATTTTATAATTCAAGTTCCATCAGCCCCGGCCAGTATTGGAATAGTCAGGGATAAGAAATATAATTTGAAGCATTTGGAAGATTAAGAAAGCAGCAATACAGAATCCCTGCATTAAATATAAAAAAACATCTGTTCTGTTGCCAACATCTTAGTACTAAGATAGTTTTTTCATTCAATCACCCTTAGCAGGGTTGTGCCAAACATTTTGTCCTAAATGTTATAGAATTTCCTGCTTGAGCAGGGGTTCGTTCGGACTATAATACCTCCAAGGTCCCTTCCAACTCTGTTATTCTGTTCTAAAGAAAAAAAATTTTCTAAAGAAAACTTTCAACAAGCTGAGGTGCAAAACAAATGAAAGGGGAAAGAAAAATGTGAAGTAGGAAGTTTCAGATTAATTTGGAAGTGCTTATTAGCCCAATTAAATGGTAGCACCTAGATTGCTCTTGAAAGTCTAAGCTGGGAAAAAGAAATCACAGACCAGGGTAGAAGGTTGAGGAACTGAAAACAAAGTATCTACAAGAGAGAATAGAATAGAATAGAATAGAATAGAATAGAATAGAATAGAATAGAATAGAATAGAATAGAATAGAATAGAATAGAATAGAATAGAATAGAATGGAATGGAATGGAATGGAATGGAATGGAATGGAATGGAATGGAATGGAATAGAATAGAATAGAATAGAATAGAATAGAATAGAATAGAATAGAATAGAATAGAATAGAATAGAATAGAATAGAATAGAATAGAATAGAACAGAATACTTTATTGGCCAAGTGTGATTGGACACACAAGGAATTTGTCTTTGGTGCATATGCTCTCAGTGTACATAAAGAAAGTATACATTTGTCAAGAGCAACAGGGAAACATCACTTTCATCTTGTTATCAAGAATACTACATTGATATGTCTGTGAAATCTTCAGAACCTCAGCTCAGCTTAAAGGAAACCTAATTTTTAGGCGTTTGTGTGTATGCATTGTTTGTGTGTATGCAGAGCAGTGTTTTTCAAACTTGGTAACCTTAAGATCTTTGGTCTTTAACTTCAAGAATTCTCCTGACAGCATGAAAAACAGTGGTGTAAAATATCAGCATAATTAAAAGCTCATTTAAAATTGCTTTCTTCCCAGATTTCTTCCTTGGTTTATACAGGTTTTGCTGTTTTGCTTTCCCACCAAAGCTATACTCCTATTCCATCGGAGGCTTCCTTACCACACAATGCATCTCAGGAAGGATCTTGCATCGAGAATTCTCTTGCAAGTGCATTGGGAGTGATGTTAAGTGGCTTCTAACAGAGGATGGCTATGGCTGCTGCACCGCAACAACTGGGGGGAGGGGAGAAGAAGATTCAGAATGTGCTGCTTTCTTTGTTAAAAATGCATGTTTCTCTACTTGTATTTTTCCAGCTCATTTTCCACTTTGCACATAGGGCTTCCTCACCAGAGAATGCATAAGTAGGGAAGCATTTTCCTACCATTCCTTTGTGAATTACAATGAAAAAACGCAATAGAAGAATATCTCATAAATAAATTCAATGGCATAAATCTATAATAAAAAAAGGATGGGCGGTAGAGGTACTGATATACATAATGCTCACTTTGAGTGAAAACTCAATATTTGAATGAATAGACAATGCATTAATTTTATGCATTATATGTTCAGTCATTTAGTACAGAAACCTCCCTTCAATAATAGAGTTTTCAGACAGTAACAATGCTACTAACAATGTGTGAAGTATAACTTGCTAAAAGCTGTATAATGCTGTTGCATGCCTTACAGTAAGAAAAGTGATTTATTCATTAGCTACCTTCTAGGACCGTCTGTTCCTCAACCTCTAGAATCTGATTATAGAATTATAATTGAGTTTGGTTACAAAGGCAGATCTTGGCCTGAGATAACCTCCTCATCTGCGGGTCCCCTTCTGTTCCAAAAATGGTCTACCCATTTGAAAGCAACTATTCCTCTTCAACCTACTTGATTCCCTTGAAGTCCAATGAACCAACCTTTCCAGATAATTGTATATCTAAGCATGGTAGATATTTTTGCAGAATCTAGTAGCTGGCTGCTGATAATACACCTCTCCCACTTTCTGGAATACACAGCAGTTTCTAAACACTGCTTGATAACTGGTGTGCAAACTTGGAAAAAGGAAAAGCATCTCTGGGAAAGTAATATCTAGGAGATTAAAATAACCTGAGCTGGCTGAATATAGCCATGGTCTAAATTAGGGGAAAAAAAGTATGGCCTGGCACTGTTTGATGAGTACTTGCATCAAATCCCTAATGAGAACTTGGTCTGGAGATAGTCATACATGTGAACAGACAAGAATATTTTGTTGCAGGAAGTCTGAGATTTTTAAAATTGGGGGAAATTGTTTGTTTTTCCCTCGTAAAGCAACTATTTTTTCATCTTTGGTAGCAACTCCTTTGTTAGATTTTTTCAAGTAAAATGATACAAGCTTTCATGGACATATACCAATAGCTGGATTCATTATCATGCAATGCATTTAATTTTCTCTTAGTATGTTGCACAAACCTGGTCATGATGGTTTTCCATCTATAATTTATGGCTTTGCATGGTGTATGAAAATCACTGAAACATTCAATACACCATTATTTAAAAATCATGGTTTACTGCAATGAACCTAATCAATTTGTGAATGGAATCTTCCAAGCTCAATTCTTCTGGCCAGCTGCAAAACTTTCTCTTCTCTAGGCTACATTCAAGGTGCAATTTTTCCTAAATTTAGCCCCAAATCTCTTAAGATAAATTCTTACTTAGCAAACTTTTTCAACCCATCAAAATGGGCTACAGGGCTGTTTCATCCGCTCTACCAAGCACTTCTGCTACCTGGACAGCATCCAGATGATCATTATCTAATAATCATGATTTAAGAATTAATACCCAGGCTTCTTTTTTCTTTCCCTTCCTGCCCTTTTAGATGACAAGCCTTTTGTAATGGATTGCTTTGTTTCCTTGTTTTGTTTGTGTTGATTAAAGGGAATCAATAAACAAAAGTCTGTAAATGAGATTAAATGAGAGACAGAGAGAGAATAAATGCATCAAGACTCAAATGAATCGTCATATGAATATCTGAGTATTAAAGGTACTGCCTTAGCTAGGTGGACTGAGTTATGATAATACTATACAGTAAAGCAGGGGCCTCCAGCTACTGGGCAAGCAACCTGGCCATGCAAGTGTCGGGCAAGTGAAGCTTCATCTGAAGATGTGCAGGATTTAGGTGGCACGAGAAACCATTCCCCCCAAGTCTGTGGAAAAATTGTCTTCTACAAAACCGGTCCCGGGTGCCAGAAAGATTGGGGACCACGGCAGTATATCTTCTATTTTCTGACTTCATAACTATCACAACAAAGGATTACAAGAGCTAATAGTCATACTTATATATTCTTCACTTTGAGATACAAATGCACAATCTCTCTCCATGCAATATAAATACACAAAACTATTTCTATTTGGTTCCTAGCACCAAATAACATTCCCTTCAACCCTTCCTCCCCAAAAGACTTGATGAAGTTCTTTTTAAACATTTTTTATTATACATATAAAATTGTATTTTATAACCTGGTTCTTAAACATTGCGTAGAGGGAGTAACAATATATGTAATGAATCATTAAAAACTGGATTAAAAATACACAGCTGATAAAATAGGACTTTTTACCCTTTAAATAACTTAAGAGAAAGTGCCAAATCAGCCTTGAGATAAAGGATTTGACAGTTCAGATGTGATCGTGAAGAAGATTGTTTTCCTCTTGCCTCATCAATTGCATTCCGTGGTGGTGCAGTGATTGGAATACAGTATTGCAGGCTAATTCTGCCAACTGCCAGCAGTTCGATCCTGACCAGCTCAAGGTTGAGTCAGCCTTCCATCTATCCAAGGTCAGTAAAATGGGGACCCAGATTGTTGGGGGCAATATGCTGACTCTCTAAACTGCTTAGAGAGGGCTGTAAAGCACTGTGAAGCAGGATATAAGTCTAAGTGCTAGTGCTAGTGCTAATGCTATCAAGGTGTTATATTTCTCCTAGACTCACAGCTAAAATTAGAGCAACACTTGGCAGCTGTAGCTAGGGGGACCTTTGCACAGGTTCGCCTGGTGCACCAATTGCGACCCTACTTGGATCAAGAGGCTCTCCTCACAGTCACTCATGCCCTTGTCACCTCACGATAAGATTATTGCAACGCGCTCTACATGGGGCTACCCTTGAAGAGTGTTCGGAGACTACAGTTGGTCCAGAATGCGGCTGCGCGAGCTGTCATGGGTGTACCTAGGTACACCCATATTACACCAATTCTCCACGAGCTGCACTGGCTGCCTATTGGTCTCCGGGCACAATTCAAGGTGTTGGTTATTACCTTTAAAGCCCTATATGGCTCAGGGCCAGGTTATCTTCGAGACTGCCTTCTACCACATAGTTCCCAGCGACCAGTAAGATCCCTACCTCCTGAGATCCGGACTACCCCCACCCTGTTGGCCTTCCGGAAAGCGGTGAAGACCTGGCTGTTCCGGCAGGCTTGGGGCCGTTGATCTTGCTTCTGCAATTTGGCGAGATCTGGCCATGAAAAGGTGTGTATGGGTTTTTAATTGTTTTTTAAATGTTTTTATTATGTATCTTTTTAATAAGCTTTTTATATTTTAATAAGTTTTTATATTTGCTGTAAGCCGCCCAGAGTCCCTAGGGAGTTGGGCGGCATAGAAATGCAAATAAAAGTTAAAGTTAAAAAAGTTTCAAAATGGCACATTAAAAGAAAATCTGATATTACACTGACCATACAGTTATTGTAGAATGCTGACCTTGGTTTAGAGTACAAGTTGAAGTATTTTCCTTAAACAAAATAATGTATTGTGTTGCTGAGGTTGCCCAGCAGAACAAAACATAATCACAGCAGCAGAGCCACTGTCCCAAAACCTCAGCCAAATCAAGTCATTGCCTTCAGTGTTGATGGAATGTGGAGAAACTCTGAAGAAGCTAATCTTTTATGAAAACAGGGACTTTTGAAGTTAATGAATCATGAAGCATTTGAAAGTGAGCCTTGTTTATTTACACACGCTTGCTGTTCATGTGGAGCAAATAGGACCCCATTTGGTACACACCACTAATTTGAATGAAAGATCAAACTGAGGCAAGCAGAACCATTGGTGAGGCTGTTGGAAAGGCAAATGTTCTGTCTCCTGTGGCCTCCGCTTATAAGAATTGGGCCAGATTCTGAATCATGTCAAGCATCACTGGAGACGGTTTCTTAGTAATGATGCCAAACAAGTGAAAACGTGCTGTCAGTCTCAGTGGGAGGTTCTTCTTTGTTTACAAAGTCTTATACAAGACACAGGATAGACCAGACTGTCAGGAAAAGCTCAACATATTGTGAATGCATATCTTCTGGAAAGGATCGATAAAAAGGAGCCATTTTTCTATTCAAGTTGCATTTCTTTGAAGGTTATCTGTTTGCTGACAGAAAGTGGGATCAGTGTCACACTGAATGGGCCTCCCCTTCCTTCAGTCTCTGTGTAGTTGACTCTAACTTACTCTTCTTCCAAACCCTATAAACTCATTACCTTGATCCTTTCACTTGTACTAGATGTGGGAGTTTCAGTACATCTACGGAGCATCCATTTGAATACCGTTGCTATTTGTTTCTATGGAAAAAAATAATCCTTGCAATGAACATCATCATTATTATCATTGTCATTATCACCGTCTTGGCATAAAAAGCCAACCTTTCATTGAAATGAATATATGGACAGAATTTATGTGTTCTTGTATGTCTCGGGACATAAGATCATTATTTTAAAATATACATACTCTGTAAAAGAAGGGAAAACATAGCTTATGAAATGTTCTCCTTATCTCTCAAAACTTTAAGATATGGATAGAGTTTGATTCATCCTAAGCTTTCTTAATATTTATAAAAATAGAAAAAATGATTAGTTTTTTTTCATATTGATATTCTATAATTTTCTCTGTAGAAGGATATCAAATTAGAATCTTACTGAGTTAACCTAACTTTTGATATACTGTATTTACCTAACATTTCCTACAGCATAGGAATAAATTTAATAATGTATTGCTAATGTTTAAAAAATGAAATGGTAAAATTCTCCTTTTAGGTCGTATCTTTTCCCTCTTTTTTTTTTTAGCCAAAGCAAAACTTAAAGGAACATCATTAAATGTTCTTTAAACCCACTTGGCAATAAAGTATCCTATCCTATACATCCTGTCAGGAGGAGGAGGAGGAGGAGGAGGAGGAGGAGGAGGAGGAGGAGGAGGAGGAGGAGGAGGAGGAGGAGGGAGGAATTTCTCAGCTTAAAGAAATCTGAACACTTTATTAAAAGGAGAGGACAGCTAACAATGATGGAGGGAACTGGTGAATATCCTAGAAGAGCAAGTGGGGTCTGGGCTCCAAGGCAAATTGAAGGAAGCTATCAATAATAAGAACAAAGCTTGTGGAGGTGAGAGTATCCCAGCTGAGCTATTCAAAATCTTAAAAGACAATGCAGTAAAAGTGCTACACTCAATTTGCCAGCAAATTTGGAAAACTCAACAGTAGCCACAGGATTGGAAAAGGTCAGTTTACATTCCAATTCCAAAGAAAGGCAATGCCAAAGAATGTTCAAACTATCGCACCATTTCACTCATTTCACATGCTGGTAAAAGCTACTCAGAAATAGTTGAGAGTGATTTCAGATGGCGATCATCTGGATTTATTAGGGTGACATTAAGGCTGCAAATCAGAACAGGTTCCAGAGAAGAATATGTTAAGCCCAGCTATTCCTCTTTCTCTTTCCTGTTTCATTTAGACTTTAGATCTTTTTATAAGCAGCACTGTCACTTCTAACATCTACATAGGCAGAAATTTAAACATTGGTGGTCTAAATCAATGATCAATAGTATAATAATCTAAAGACATCCAGAGAATCATTGCACATTGTGTTGGCTTCCAAACGAATGTCCAGGCTTTAGTCTATAAATATCAGGCTCTCTCCCATCACATCCACAGCCTTAAATTATTTTATAAATAAGTTGTTACACAATCACTCAGTTGGATCTCTAACAAAAGCACAAAGTCCCAAAAGATTTTGCTTTCAGGCATAGTAAATTGAAGAAAGCTAAGTGGATTATGAGAAGTGTTGGTTGCTGGTCTCAATTTCTCTGGGTCCAAATAAAGTCATTATTCTACTGTAACTATTGGACTTGGAAGAAGCAGGTTTGGCAAAGGAAGAAGCCACAGATGCCAGAACACTTGTTGATACTGAAGTTTGCAATCCTGAGATATTAATTAGTCATTAAACATAATGTGACTTAGTGGAACATTAGAGTCACAAAAGCTAGAAAAGCACCTGCTTATCTCCCAGAGACTTAGCAAAGTTTGTTGATCAACCCCAAGACTTCGAATGGTAGGCAGAGCAGTTAAGGGGAGTTTTGAAAATAGAAAATAATTTCATGAAGGAATTACACATGTAGCATTTGGAACCCAGCTCAAGGGATCTCACCAATTGCCTAGAAGCTCTAAAAGTAGGAGAAAAGAGGGATAGAGGGAGAGGGAGAGAATGTAACCTGGCTTATCAATTCTGGTAGATGGATAAAAATGGAAAGACATGGCATGAAAATATGATAATGTCAAGAGAAAAGCAGTAGATTTAGGTTCCTCAGAGAATAACATTGAATTTTGTATTGGCTAAGTTCACACAACAACCTAAGTCATAAATAATTACAAATCACTCTGACTGAATTCACTTAATATTCCAAATCACATCCAAGAAAACCATAGTATGTCTTGGCATATTGTGTGAATCCAACTAGTATCTAGTGTGTTTAGGATACATAATATTTAAAATAAACTAGGACACCAGGAAGGAAAATTTAAGCATATAGAGTCTAATTTGTCTTTGGTAGAACTCCAAAATTCATAAATTGCACAACATACTGTATGTCATTTAGGAACCAATCAAATATTTGGAATTAAGGAACAGGTTATTCTTGGAATTTAAGCAGTACAGCAGTAATGTGGAAAATAACCCATTAAATAATAATAAATAAAGGATCAGAAGATATGTATGGAAGAGAGAAAATGCAAAACAGGGTTATACAACCTTTGGCTTCATTTCAACGGAGGGTCCAGCAAATCATCCCCCCCCATGAATGTTTTTGAAGTGACACAAACTCTTTACTTCTAAGTGAAACAGCTGCATTATTTTGCTTGCATGTTTCCATTGGTTTTTGCAATAATTTGGGAAAAGGTCCTACAAATGTATCTTCTGGCTTGTCCTGGTGCTTATCATGACAGGTAAATTGTGTCTTCCCTGCCATGCAACTCTTTATTGTCATAAATCATAGCCACCGCACTCCAGTTTAGGGGATTATTTTATTTATAATATTAATATACCACTTCCTCTTAAAATTTCAAAGTGATTTACACTAAAATTCAAACAGATTAAGAAAGAAACATATTTTTTTTAAAAAAAATCAAATGTTATATAGGGCATACAAGACAAATTGTCAATTAAATAGAAAATGAAAAGGAGGAGCAGCAAGTTAAAATGACAGCAGTGTTAGTCCTGCAAGAATGCAATAGAAAACTAGTGCTGAAAAACTAAAGATGGTGCCTGGCATCCGCATCTTGAAAGAGCATTCCAAAGGTAAGAGCTGCCACCAAAAAGTCCTGTTCTCCAATAAACACGTTCACACAGCATATGAAAATCATTTATTGAAATAGGCAGGAAGACATGCCTGCCTATTGGGGGGGAGGGGTTGAATCTAAAATGCCACCTGATCTTCAATTTGCTGCTCTGCCAACAGGATGGGTACCAATGCAGCCATTAAATTCAGTGGGTGACTTTAGCCCTCTCACATTGCCTTGACTACCTACAGCAAGAGAGGGAAGAGATTTGCAAAGCTTCAAATGCTGTTGGATTCCAAGGTTAACCAGTCTCAAACTCCTCTTGGGGGAAAAAGTGGAATATAAATATAATAAATAACTGAACCCTGCCACAAAGGGAAAAAGAGGACAGAACTCTGGAGCTAAATTCAGACTACACTAAGCCAAGATTTGCTTAAACATGACTTATTGGCTAGATTCACACAACTCATTAAGCCACAAACCATATATTGGCTTAGCACGTAACACATCCAAAAAGGGTCAGATCTGGGTTTGGGGTTAGCCCTCAGTTGCGCGCTCTCTCTTCTTTGGGGCTGAAAGAATCGACAGCTATAGGAGGCACTAGGACCAGAGGAGGAATAGGATTGTCGGGGGAGGCTGCCTATTGCCAGCACGGGAGACTCCAGCACCGTCTCTGGTCTCTTCTGGCTTGCTTTCTCGGCAGCAGGTGGTGCCTGGGAGGGAAAAGGTGAGAGTGTTCAGCTAGCAAGGGAGGGGAAAACAAACCCCGTGGAGAAAACGCCAGCGATAGAGAGAGCACGGTCCCAACCCCTTGGCTGGGCTTGATTCCACCCACCCACCCACAGCCTTGTCTTTGTGCCTGGGAGTTTTGCCCAATGAGAGTCCAAGGAGGTGTCCATCTCCCCAGCCTGCCCCCAAGCCCACCCCTCCAAGAGTGTCCTCCTCATCTTCATTCCCAGCAGATGCCGGTCCTTGGGGCTGCTCCGCAGACGCTCCTGCCAGCCAAGGCGACGGCCAGTCCATCTCAGGAGGCAATCAGCCGGCCAGCCCAGCAAGCGGCCGGACGCCCTGGGGTTTAGGCTAGTTTGACTTGGCCTCCTTCCGAAGCCATGCCTAACGCAGCAGCCCTGGGAGAAGAGTCGTGACTCTCGCCTTCAGGGATAACCCAAGAGCCGCCTCCGTTTGCTCTTCCCCACAACCTCCCCCACCACAATTGGAGGTCCAGGGATCCGTCTTCTTCCCTTTGCGATCTGGGGCTTCGTTCTTTCCTTCTCCGCTTCCCGCGAAAGAGAATTATGCTTGGCTCAAACCGTCTGGCAAGCTCCGCTAGGATTGCCAGCGCTCCCGAAGCCACCAGACGAGCGTCCCAGGGCAGGCCAGTCCGCTCCCGCCTCGCTTTGCCTTTGCTGCTGACTCTGTTGATTCTCACGCCGCGGGTGGACTCATCGTGGTGGTAAGTCCGCGACGGGGGGGGGTGAGGGAAGCGGGAGCGGGAAGGGACGTCTGCCCGGAAACTTTCTCTCGCGTCTGGCTAGAAAGTGAGATGCGGCAGCTGACTGGTGGTGCTCAAGTGGGCTCAGATCCAGGGTGATTTTGAGATGTCACAGCTGGTGATATATATATTTTTTTAAAGGGAGTGCGCCTGATCATATGCAGAGCGCCTGAATTCTGGGATGGATTCGGAAGATGGGGAGGGTTCTCAATTACTCCAGATCAATCTGCGGGGCTGTAAGCTCCGGAGACCTGACCCCTTAAGAGGCAGGAGGTTCCTCTCCCAGGCACAGTTGGTGATGGGACTTGGCAGCTTCCAAAGTCCTCGGGAGATGCGTGGACAAGAAGCAGCGGCACACGCTTCTTTTCCGAAATGCTTCGATTCAAGAGAAGCTGTCTCTAAAACGGGGCGAAGCTTGGCGTAGAAAGCGGGCTGAGAATTAGGAAATGGACCAGACCAGAGATCTCGGAAAAGGGGATGCGGGCGGAGGGCTTGCAAACGGTTCAGGCTTAGAAACAGCATGGAGTCGTGCCTCCCGGACACGGGCTGCGGTCCCTTCCTCTTCCATCACCTGAGCTGGGGGTTCGGGACTCGCGCAATGCTCTGAACCAGAAATTAACCAAAAGGATCGGCTTCGGAGGGCTCATTAAACACACAAGACCTAAACTCGGTTATAACATGCTACAAGTGCGTCGTGTTCGGCCCACAAAACTGTTGGGACTCCGCAATAGTCGGCGATTGTCATCGGGATAGCGGGATCCAGTCCCTTCTCTTCTGGGTCGCCTCCCGCGCTCCGAAACCTCCGCTTGACAGCAAAGCCCGGGCCAGCGCCTGAGCGATGGAGCCCCGCAAGACGCCCCCGTGGCTCCTCACCTGTGAAAAGGCCTGAAGGCCCCGAGTGAAAAGGCCTGTAGCAGGACCCCGAGTAGGCAGCATCTGTACCCCCGAAAGAAATCCTTTTACTCTCGCCGTCAATGGCCCTCGTCCGCCACTTTTCCTTAGAGCCACCTGCCTCGCTGAGAGAGAGAGGGAGAGGGAGAGGGAGAAAGAGAGAGAGAGGGAGAAAGAGAGAGGGGGAGAGGGAGGGAGAGGGAGAGGGGGAGAGAGAGAGAGAGAGAGAGAGAGAGAGAGAGAGAGAGAGAGAGAGAGAGAGAGAGAGAGAGAGAGGGAAAGAGAAAAAA
>QLTV01001313.1:2408979-2438075 GCA_003457575.1 Thermophis baileyi
AGAAAGAAAGAAAGAAAGAAAGAAAGAAAGAAAGAAAGAAAGAAAGAAAGAAAGAAAGAAAGAAAGAAAGAAAGAAAGAAAGAAAGAAAGAAAGAAAGAAAGAAAACGAGTGGCTTCCTTCCAAGTCGCGCTAAGCCGGGAAGGTGGCTTGCTTCAGTGTTTCTCAGCCTTGGCAACTTGAAGATGTGTGGACTTCAACTCCCAGAATTCCCCAGCCAGCAACTGCTGGTTGGGGAACTCTGGGAATTGAAGTCCACACATCTTCAAAGTTGCCAAGGTTGAGAAACATTGGCTTACTTGGTTTGCGGCTGCCCATTCCTGGCTTAGCGCGACGTACGAACACAACCACGGAAAGTCGCACTGACCGTCCGGTTAACCGAATCCTGCTTCATCCAGGGCTCTGGATGCACTCCACACCCTGAACCACAATCGAAGTCAGGGCCTTTCCGCGAATAAGACGTTTGGCTAAAATGCGGTTGCCCAGCTGAGGGCAAAAGCTTTTCGCGGGAAAAATCACCGGGGAACAGGCCAAGAGGGCGCAAGCGCGGGACGAAAGGAGCGCAATTGACAGCAATTGTCTGCTGAGCTGAGGCGGGCGAGCGTGGCTCTCTTCGGCCTTTTCCATCCTGAGGCGGTTCTGCTTCGAACTTTCTTCCCGCTATCCCAGCCTGCGCTGACCTGTGCTGGTCGAGGAGGATGGAATTTTTTTTATAGCACACCTGGGCTCTTCCGCCCTCTTCCGAGGGAGCGTTTCTGCCCTGGGTGCATTCCCTCTCCCGCGTTGAGGGAAGGGCGGCTCTCTCCGTCGCTCCCGAAACTTCGTTTTTCTCAGCCCTCCTGGACCTCCAGGCCAGGCGGCTCCGGCGATACCCAGGGCAGCCTACGACGGAGAGGGCATCCCCTTCGAAGGGGCGGAAGAGGCGCTCCAGGCCTCTGTGCCCAACTCGCGAGCGCTTCGGGGCAGAACCGCTTCCTCTGAAAAGTCCTGCGATTGGTTCCTCGGGAGCTGAGCGGGCGCTCCGTCTCAACCTGCCACGGCTGTCAGTCTGCCTCACCCGGCCTGCTGCTGCTGCTGCTGCCTGCATGAGAGACGCGGGAGTTGCCTTCGCTGAGGAAGTGAATCGGCAATAGTGGCTGAGGGCATAAGTGTAAGCTCCCCGTTGGAGGACTCTGGCAGAAGCGGGAACTTGTGTGCAGGACGGGCTCTACTCCCAGGACTAGCTGGGAGCTTCTCTTCTCCCTTCCTCCCCACTCAGGCTTTAGCGTGGAATCACCTGGGCCGGCCAGCGCTCTTCTGCCATCCATTCCTAAGGCCTCTTGCGCTGACATCGTTCATTCTCCTACATGGTCAGACGGGCTGAACCTTCGTGTTCCTTCGCCCAATCTCCCTAGCGAGGAGGCTTTAAAAAAAAAAAAAGTTCACATTTCACAGTTCACATTCGGCTAATATTTAAATGTACCCTAATTTTTGGCTGCTTAGTTTAGACAACTGTACAGTACATTCAAATGTGCAGCAATTTATCTGCAAGTCAACTGTAGATAAAGCTCTGTGAAACTTACTAGACATTGTAACTGCAACTGTCAAGATGTTAGGCTTAGCTATCCTGAACAGGTAAAAGGTTTGGGGGGGGGGAGATGGAAAATGACTCTGCTTTTTGCCTTGAAAGTGACTTGCCAAATACCAGATAAGGGGGCTGGATGATGGAAGGCAAAGAAGACCTCTGTTTGCTTCCTTGGGATAGCAGCATTTAGCACATATTTAGCAATAATTGAAAGTGGGGGTTCAAGTTTTTAAAGCTTAAGATGGGAGCTTATTCCAACTGGATTGTAAATAACACTTGAACTACTATAGGTGTTCAGCTGCCATTGACTGCATAGATGGATAGGTGTATGATAATGCATCCCAAAGGGAGAAGGTGATACATGTTAGCTTAGGGCATTGGTAGAAAATTGAATGTCGTTATTTTATTGCTCATCGTATCATATGAACACCAAAATCATAAGTAAATGATGCTTAAATCAACCATGAAAAAGTGAGTCATACCTATTCAGTTCCTGCGTTTCATTGTTTTCTCTCACAAAAGTATGTTTACTCTGATTTATTTCCAAGTAAATATTGCAGTTTAATCTCATTGCATGCAATGGTATATCTTCCCAAGTAAGTTGGATCAGAGTGCATAAAGAGTTTTTTTTTTCCTTTTCAATTTCCATCTTTACGGAGGAGGGGAAGCACTTTGCTTACATACAAATTTTCAATTTTAGAAATCCATTCCTAATCAAATCCATTTATGTATGCTTAGTCGTTGCCTGCATTCTGAAAAGCAGATGATGTTAAGTCAGAGAATTTGAAGAAGTTCATTTTTATCATTTAGTCATGGGTCTGGAGAAAAGGAGAGGGCAGGATCTAACTTAGAGTAGTGATTCCAAATTCCTTCCCTATAAATAGCAAGGGGGAGGGCAAGAGTCAAACTGTAGTGCCTTAAGTATTATTTTATTAGATGGTGACATGTTTATCTTGTATTTATAAGTCCTTGTATTGTAAAGTCTTCACAGAGCAAAAAAGCTTGCATCCTTCTGCCATGTTGAAATCCAGGGAATTTTCTTCTACAGTTTTGTGCTTAAACTTTATTCAGCGGGCCCAAAGAGGCAGTATCACTAACATCACAGTACCAACAGTAGGTAGAATATAGTTTCATTTGATTTGCCAAAGCTTTGAGGGAAATGATGCTTGACCTCTCTACTTGTGCCTAGAGAAAATGCTAGTCCTTTTCTTCCAGCACCTTTGTGGAACCAAATCCTAGTGCATGCTTTATTGATTTTGGTTCTTACTAAGAGAAAATATCTATTATATGTTTCTAAACAGCAAACAATTTATGGATTTTCAATTATATCAGGGATAGCATGGATTGATTCACAAACTCTGTATGAATTGTAGGACTTCTACAGCATGGTTGTTTCTATATAGACTGTGTGTGTGCATGTATACCCTAATAATTCTAAATGTATATTAGCTAAGTCTGTATCTCAGTTTTAAAAAATGTGGGGCAGATAAATTCTATTGGTTAGTTACAGAAGACTTAGCTGGGAAATGCTATCTTGTTATATAGTGCTTTATGTTTTGAAATGCTTATGCAAACAGGAAGAGAATGGTGACTTATAGAAAGTACTTTAGAATACATTAAAAACTAATTAATAAAAATTATAGTCTTAAAATAGAATCTCTTTCTGGCATTTTCTTTTGGTGGAACACAAAAATGCAGGGTTAATTGAACAATTTCATTGAGTTTAGTATGGGAAAAGATTACAGCCTTAGCAGCTAGATCCCAAAGGTAAGCCTTAGTCATTAAATACCAGAATGATTGGTCAAGAAGAATTGAGGTACAAAATTTGCATTCTTTTCACAGTGTTCATACTATTTGATCATATAGATTGATTAAATGAAAAGAACAAATCAGCAAATCAAAGAAATCTTCATTGTTATGTCAAGATTTACCATGTGCATAGATGTGTACCATGTGTAAACCTCTTGGTATTATTTCAAAGTCTACCTTCATCAGCTTGTGCTAGATGCTGTTGAGATATTAAAATATTGCTTAATTATTTAAAAAGTTCTGAAATTAGCAACATGTTTTTAATAATTCATGCCTATGTAATAAATGAAAAGAAGCATGCAGGCAACTGAAAGGTACCAGAGACCTGCTTCTGCTCTAGTTAAAAGGATTTCTAGAATCAAAGCTGATAAATAACTTCTTGTCAGCCATTATTACTAAGACTGAATAATACAGAGACAAGCAAAGGATCAGAATTATACCAAATTATACTAAAACATCGTATATTCAAGGCTGTCAATAAACATTTTAAAGATCTGCCCTAAACATTGGCCGCAAGCACTGTTTTAGGACTCTTTGGAGTAGATTAGAGCTACAGTATGTGGCTTCCAAACATAATCTGTACAATAAACAAGCTTGGTGTAAATAACTAAGTAGAGTTTACTTGCAGCCGAAAGTAAAATGAGCAATTACAGACTAGGAGACCATTTTAAAGCTAAAAGTCTTGAACCTCATGCAAGCACATATGTTTGAGACTATACAAACACCACACACCAACAGGAATGCAAATACATTTCCCCACCTCACATAAACTCTTTCACTCAGCATTTTAACTGAAACCACTGCTCCTCAACGTATCCACATTTTCCCAGCCTGCATGAGAACAAAGATCAAATTTTCTTGAATATATATTTTACAATGTTCAACTTTCCATAAAAGTGTGTAAATATGTATAATTACAATCACCATGACATGTACAGAATTGCCAAGATCCATGGTAATGATGATGTGATTAAACCACAAATTAGGGACCCGAGAGTATTATTATCTTTATTATGACAATGAGCTAGGGTTACAATTGAGTTGCAAGAAATTGGCTATCTAATGCAGTCCAATCACTTTGTAAGCAAAATAAGATTTAAATTGGCATCCTTCCAGATTAATAGCTCATATTCCAAGCAGAAGGATAGTAGGATAAATAATCAGGAAGAGCAAATGGAAAGGCCAAGTATCAAGCAGACTCAGAGAGCTAATGTGGTTTAATTCCTAAGACACCAGGTTCGAAACTAAGAAAATATGAGTTTAATCCCACCTTAGTCATGAAAGCCAACTGGATGACTTTGGGCCAGTCATCTTTCTTAGCCCAACCTATCTTACAGGGATATTGTGGGGAAAATAGGAAGAGGAAGGAGTATTGTATGTGTTCAACACCTTAAATTATTTATAAAAATAATAATGATATAAGTAAACTAAAATATAAATAAAATAAAAAGGCTCAGATGAAGGGTGGTAAAAATACAGGGTGGTTAGTTACAGGAAGGAAATAATGTCCAGTGATCATCACAAAAGTGAAGAGGGAACTAATAAGATTCACAGTCTGAAGGGGAAACAAAGACAGATAGAAAAAGGGAACTGAACAAACCAGCTATGCTTTTGGCTAGCTTTCTCTAAGCTAGCATGCCCTTCATTCTTTAGGACTAGAAAAGGCTGCTCTTGGCTACTCATATTGCCACACCTATCAAAGGAAGATAGCCAGGGACAGATAAGACACCCTACCATTATGCTAAATGGAAGAGAAAGATTATGACCAAAAGAGATTATGAGGATAATACAGCTCATCTTTATTATTTTAGTTTTCCGATTGCTTTATAAATTGTTTTGAAAAGATAAGTGAATTCCCTAAATTATAAAGTTAATTTGGAATTTCAAAGTTCTTGATTTCAAATCATCTATCTCTGTCTATCCATCCATCCATCAAATCCCTAGAACTATTAACAATTCTGGTGGCAAACAGAGGAGGTGGGCAGGAGCATCAGAATTATGACAGGCAGATATGGCAGAATCTGAATGTTATATGGCTGTAATTGGGGACATTGAATTATCTGGTTTAGAGTGATCCTCCCTTGGGTCCAACTTATCAGTTCCCCAGTAGCATTGAAGTCCAGTTGCTGCTATTGAATATCAGGTCAGTCTGCAATAAATATACCTTTAACCACTATTGTGGATGAGGTGGCCAACTTGGCTTGAATTCCAAGTCCTGTGCATTTTGGATCTGGTACCAGCCAAGACATCAAGGGAGGGGAGGGGTAGTGGGGTGGGGTGGGGTAGTAGTTGTCATTCATGAGTCACTGTCAGCTTTCAGAGCCTCTGCTCTCAGGTAACCAGTTGCAAGGCCCTCTGACTGAAATTGAGGTTGCTGCTGGTACACTCCCTGTTACTCATCACCAACCCTGCCTGAGTTCCTGGATTCTGTTGCTGAAATTTAAGGGTTTCCTGTCCCTTACATTTTCCCATCTGATTTTATCTAACTACAAAAGAAAGTACAGGTTGAGTAGGAGGATATATTCTTGATATAAACTGAATTAGACTTTTTTTAATGATGATGTTCTGAAAGTCTTTGAAATCATGAATATTCTCCCAGACTTTGTCATAGGGTAGTTGCTCAACCCCTTAGGTTTTTTGGCTTGTTTTATTTGGTTTCATTATCTTTATCTTTACCTTTATTATTCTTGATTTTAAAATGCAAGCTGCCTAGAGTCATTTAGAGACCCTGGTCCTAGTAGCAGGTTGCAGACAATGTAGACTGAATAAAATTGATGAATGAATCCTGTATATCTAGTGAATCCTATAATAGCAGCAGCTGTTGTGCTTTCAAAATTTCATATACAATAAATTGCAGAACTCCAGGGCACAATGAGAGATATATTATGTTTGTCTTTTTGAAGTAGTTTTAAAATCACCTCTAGGTGCAGAGTTCATTTGGAGTCATTTAGAAATTAACTAAATGCCAACTGTGAATATCTTCTTTTCCTGTGTTGGCATATTGTCATAGAAAATTCACAAACAATTCTGACTTCAGGATTCCCTTGACAGGATGATTTGGGGGAATGCTTTCAGTATTATAAAAATAAATAATTCTAAGTATGTTTAAAAGTGTTATAGAATGAAGGAAGAAGAAATAAATGTACCCCTCACTGAAATTAAACCAGGTGATTCCAGTATGTGACCTGCAGCAGCATTAGTTCTGAACTGCAATTGTTCAAGAATAAATTTCATGAATAAATTAACATTCCAAATTGTAGCAGGCTAAAATAGTCCCGTTTCTATAAAGGCTTAACAAAATAGTAAGAGTTTGATGCGGTAGACTACTACTGCTTTTACTACTTTGCATTTCAGGATGCTATTTAAAATGGACATTGAAAGCTCAAAAAGCATTTAGGTGCTTTTCAGGGTTTCTCATGCAGATTGCAAAATGCATCATGTCTTTTCTCCAGTCAGTCTAAGACCAGCAGCTATAAGTAACTGAATGATTCAGTTACCCAGAACTCCACTACTATAATATTAACATGTTGCCCTTTCCAAGTCAATGGACAGGGAAACTAAGAAAAATGTGGCCCATTGCCTAGCAATTGATGAGTGTTTTCTCCAGTTCTATGGTCCCCATGTCAACTTTGGTCATCTGCCAAGGGAAAAAGAAACAGTCAAAACCAACATGAAGTTGGACATTAAAAAAAACAACGGAGAAGCTTTTACTAAATTGAGTAAATGAAATGAGGTATTTTAAAATAACAATTTATTATCACACTTCTTGCTCATGTTTATTGTGCAATGTGGGAAAAAGCACTTTAAAATTTCCTGAGCATTCTACTACCAGGGTTTAGAGGCAAAATGGTCATTTGAGTTCCACCACCATCACTACTTTGTTGTTATCTAGTTTGGTCTAATGGTTAAGGCACCAGACTAGAAACTGGAAGACTATGAGTTATAGTCCCACCTTAGCCATGAAAGACAGTTGAGTGACTTTGGGTCAGTCAACCTCTCTCAATCCAACTCACCTCACAGGATGGTTGTTGTAGGGAAAATAGGAGAAGGAAGGTGTCTGGATATGTTCGTTGCCTTGAGTTGTTTGTAAAAATAATAAAGGCAGGATACAAATAACATTTAAAAGTACAAATAAATAAAAATTAAAAATGGCCCAATAAACAAAAAGGTGTGGAGAAAGTCCTGGAAAAAGGCCATTGGGATCATATTGTAATTAACTTTACTGTATCTCATGAAAAATATCAATCTATTTATTCATTTTATTAAATTTATTGACTGCCCATCTTACCACAAGGAACTCGGGATGGTTTACAATATCAGTTTAATCATTTGAAGTACAAATTTTGAATGGGGTCCTCTCCTTTGCCAAGGCAATTACTCATTCCCTTGAAAATGCCTTGATTACTATAAGATTACCATTTCAAGCACTTACTTTATGGGGATTTCAGTGTGGATAGTGGATCACTTCACAAGTCAAACTAAACCATAATAGAGTTTCCTTGGTTTTGATTTAATGCATTGAGTGAATCCAGCTGCTTGTGATTTATTCAGTATGGTTAAACAACTGTGGTATGATGTGTGAACTCAGCCAATGTGTTTGATATCAAAGTGACATAATCAGACAACATAGCTAAATTATTAGAAGCAAGATGAAACCATTGTGCTTCAGGTGACAAATTTTGGGAAGGGAGAATTATCCTGCCTCTAATCTTGTGGTCTTGAGTCCAAAGTGACACTATTAATCTCAACATACACAACCTGCATTTGATGCTCTTAATGATCAACCAAGTAATGCAAAGTGGTCTTGTAGGAATTCTGGTTCCAAATTGTTTAATGCCTTCTATGTCAACAGCAAAGCCATGAATTTGGTTTGATAGCTGAAAATGTCAAGGGGTTTCTGAGTTTTGCAGATGTGGTCTTCTTAGCATAAAGCATTAAAAATAACTCATTTCATATGTGAGATATTTAACTAGCTTTAAGCCTCGAAATAACTTGCTGCCAACCTGTTTAACCACTCATTAGAAAAAAATCTATATAGCCTCTTGGATTTCACTAATACTAAATCAGAGGATAAAGCTGAAATGTATCAACATTTAACTATGATGGGATTATATGTTTAACATTTCTTCTACAGAACACTATGAGTGGTGGTTCAGAATATAGATCACAAAATACCACAGGCAGTCATTCTCTGTTCTAACTCTGGCAAAGAGCAATACCACTGACATTTTAAAAATTATGTGTATGTAAAATTAGTCTTATCCAACACTAGATTAGCAGAATGTGGGAGGACAAGAAGAAAGGAATTTTGGTACATGGAAGCAATTCATTGTATCAGTAAAGCATTCTTGATTTCACTGAAAGGTTACTTAAAACAGGATTGACTCAGTGTAGGCTGATTTCAGCTATGATAATACTGTAACAGGATTGTGCAATCACACCATACCACATCACATACTGACCATCCTTCATTGGCAAACACACTTAGTTCTACAAGCAGAAACAAAATAATCCACGAAAGAGATAGATATCCCGTATACTTTTTTTAATTTAATAAACCATATAGGTCTTCCAAGTGCAGTAATCTATTTGCAATACAGGAAGACAAACCATCATCATTACCACCAACCATAAGTTGATGGCTTAGAAAAGTATTTCTTCCCATATCCAAATTGAAAAGCTTTGTTTTCCATTTTTAAAATGTTTATACCAAAAATCGGCTTAGCTGCATTTGTTTTCATTGAGGTTTCAGCGAGACTCTGAAAATGCAACAAGAATCATAAATAATCTTCTGACTCAAAGTTTAAGAACATTTCTTTAATTGTATCTAGCTGCTCATAGCTGGCAACTTAGACATGCCTTTTACGGGGCCAAAGAGATCATTCTGTGATGATTAATGGTTTCTTAATGGGTCAGTGCTAAACTTATGGCAAATATCTTCTCTAGAATTATAGATTTTTTTCTTTTTTTGTAGATTTAATGAGCTAGTTCCAACTATCAAATCTGATTCTAACTCTAGATAGAAGTCATTAGTAAGTAACCATATTTTGCCTGTTCTCCCAAAATCTTGAAACCTTCACTGTAACAGCAACGCTGTGTGCACTACTGGTTTATCATGATAATCTAAACTCACTTTTCACTCTCAAGTATGATGGAAGTTAACATCCTTCAATACCAATACTGAAGTAAGATCAAAATGGCAATGTATATGAAGAATGGTGAGATACTACATTGTCCTTGGCTTCTGAATACAGTGGAATGTTCTGCTATATATTCCTGGAGATGGCTTTGAATCTAAGCTTGTTCTGAAACTTTCTGCCATAGTTTCTTACCATAACTACAGACTTCTGGTTTCGTTCTATGAAAAAGAACAAAAGCGCTGCATAGTATTAAAATGGTCCATTCATAATTACTCAGACATAACATGTATGGAATGGAAGGCTGAATCGTGGGAGATACCTGCCACAAGCATCACTTTTTGCTGTAGAGTAGGTGAATGTAGACTTAAGATTGCATGTGGCCCTAATAGCCTTGACCCTCCAAAGATTCCTATTGAATTGTAATTATTAATGTGTCATAAGAGGTAAATTATTAAACCTATGTAGAATAACAATTAAACCTATGTGGAGCAAACACAGTCATTTAAAAAAAACTACTCTAATTTTAATTAGACTTGAATGTAATCACATTTAATTTCCCTTTGTTCCTATCCATTCTTTGGAGTGAAGCCTTCTCTGAAAAATCAAGGGTGGCCCTCAGCTTGACTGGTGCATCTCTATCCAAGAGTATGCCATTAACTCTGCTGCTTTCTGGGACAAAGAACATAGGCTTCCTGAGTGTGGAAGAATGCATCATACGAATTATCTGCTTTCTTACTGCCACTTTCACTGAAATATATTTGACTGACTTCCTTTCATTCTGTTCACTCTTAAGCCAACAGAACTAGGTAAATGATATTACAAAGTTTTGAGATGAGGAGGAGGACCCCAAAACTCCTTACTGTCCCATAAACTGGAATGGATAGCAAGTACCTTGGGTGGTTGAATGGCTGAAATCTTTTGAGATTCTGACATCTCATAGGAACATGCGTGCTCTCCAGGAATCCTTGCTTGCTGAGGTTTAAAATGAAACGTATGTTGCTGAGTAAATAGATGTGTCTGTGGCTGATTGTTTTGTTTATCTAAGAGGCAATTTAGGATTCTCCTTGTTTATTGGAAGAAGACCCAGAAGATTCTTACAACAAGAAATTTTAAAAAACCCAACAACTGTGGTGACATGTGACAATTTTCTTCTGTTATCTTAAGGGTTGCATTAAGGGCAGCCTGCATTAAGGGGCCATACAAAGAAGACGTTCTTGGCTATCCCGCCTATCCAGATTTGCATTGATAATAGCTTCACTCATGGAAAAAGGAAAGGAAAGAAAAAATGAAGCATTTCCCTTATCTGGATCTATCTAATGTAGATTCTTTTATGAAGTGCTAAGCAGACAGAGAGCAGGGAAAAAGAGGAGCAATTGTTTTGAAATAACTTTTAAGTGCTTCCCTGTAATCTCAGAATCAAACTTCACAATGCAATAAATGTGTTGTGTTAAACATCTATTTTCTATTTATTTAAAATAGAAATCATGGCAGGGAGAAGAATACAGTGGTATGCACAAATTAACCCTTTCATGCACATAGCAATCCAGTTTAAAATTGCAACTAGAATTTTCACTGGAAGGAGGTACAATTTTCATTTGGGAAGAAGTTGAACCAATCTTTCCTGTGCATTAGAATCTGAATTCTTATCCTTTCCCCCCATGGCTGCTATATAGAGCAGAGAAATTAGATAGGTTAAATGCAAACAGTATTTCATGCCTAATTCGGCATTCAAAACCACGTATAAAGCCCCAGTCCTGCTATTCAGCTGCAAATAAACATTCCTTTATAATGCTGGAGATGTTTTCTATATTTTTTGTACCTCTGGGCTTCATAAATTATATTTAGATTAGGTGAAGAATGTACTACAGTATTATAAAACTGAGTTACCTTTATTAATGTTTCTTCCATATCAGGTCTTCTTTCTATACTTGCAGCCATTGTTTGTTTAATTTCTTGCCAGTGGTATGGAATGGGACTGGGATATCATACAGAATGAAAACATCAGGAACAGGATTCGGATAATAACATGATCACCATATTATAACAAAATATGTTGAGATTCTGGAAAGAGTGCAGAAAAGAACAACAAAGATGATTAGAGGGCTGGAGGCTAAAACATATGGAGAAAATTGCAGCAATTGGGTATGTCTAGTCTAGTGAAAAGAAGGACTGTGGGTGACATGATAGCAGCATTCCAATATTTGAGGGGTTGCACCAAGAAGAGGGGGGGCAACCTATTTTCCAAAGCACCAGAAAGCAAGACAAAAAACAATGGGTGGAAAACAGGAGTGAAATTCAAATTTTTTCCCTACCAGTTCTGTGGGGGTGGCTTGGTGGGCGTGGCAGGGGAAGGATATTGCAAAATCTCCATTCCCACCCCACTCTGGAGCCAGCCAGAGGTGGTATTTACCGGTTCTCCGAACTACTCAAAATTTCCGCTACCGGTTCTCCAGAACCTAGCAGAACCTGCTGAATTTCACCCCTGGTGGAAACTAATCAAGGAGAGAAGCAACCTAGAACTAAGGAGAAATTTCCTAACAGTGAGAACAATTAACCAGTGGAACAACTTGCCTTCAGAAGTTGTGGGTGCTCCATCACTGGACAGCCAGTTGTCTGGAATGATGTAGGGTTTCCTGCTTGAGCAGTGGGTTGGACTAGAAGACCTCCAAGGTCCCTTCCAACTCTGTTATTCTGTTATTCTGCTAAATTGCTCTAACCAGACGGCAGTGGATATTAGTGGATATACAACTATGTTAATTTTTTTTCTAAGTGGCATTTTCTTTTAAGGAATACATTTGAGATCAAAGTATCAATTTTATTGTTTTTGCCTTTTTAGGGGCAAAGGTTATACCTTTTGAAAAGCTACATCTAGAAGAAATTAATACATTAATACATTGCTTATTAATTGTAAGGAAGGAGCAATGGGGAAAGCTTTCCTGCGGATTTCTACCTCTTACTGGTTGTTAAAGGGCAAACAATTTATTCATAACCATGTGTCAAATTCTAATTTGAGTATCAAAAGAATGCAAAAAAAAAGATTTATATTTAGCAGGGATAAACAAGTGGGCATCACCAGTGAGCATACTCAAGCTTTTCAGTTTACGGCTGCTATAAAAGTTTATTATGCAGTCATAAAATGGTTTCTGTGGCAGGTGTGGTAAGATTGCTACCCAGAGTTTTCTCCATCACAGGCTACCTTTCTCATTTCTTTAAGGCAGTTCTTTTGTTCTTTATAATCTGTAACTGCTAACAATTATTCCTTCTGTAGAGTAGTGTTTATTCTACAAAATAAGGAGGAATCTTGAAACCTGATACATTGTGGAATATCAACTTTCTATCTTATTATTTTGAGAGGAGGGGAAGGGAAGGGAAGGGAAGGGAAGGAAGGAAGGAAGGAAGGAAGGAAGGAAGGAAGGAAGGAAGGAAGGAAGGAAGGAAGGAAGGAAGGAAGGAAGGAAGGAAGGAAGGAAGGAAGGAAGGAAGGAAGGAAAGAAGGGTTGAATAGAACTTATATCTTTTGTCTCCCTGGTATGTATTAACTCTCCAACTACCCAACTTGTTTCAAACTGGAAATGGTCCAACTCAAGTCTTATTCCGTATTTCCATTTGAGAAAAACTGAGCTCTATTCCCATCAGAAAAAAATTCACAGTTCTCAAAGTTCCCAGAAATGTTTTGCTGAGATACAGTCCAATTTTTCCTCACTTTCTCCAATAACTCCTTATGCTGCCCAATAAAAAACAGAATGTGAATATTGGGGGAGGAAAAAAAGTGGGGGGGGAGATGCTTCCTAATGCATACATATGTGCAAGAGTATTTCTAACATTAGGACCAGACCTTAATATGGTACTTAAGAGAACAAAAATAAGAAAAAGACTAACATAATTATTATTTTAAAAGAAATTATTGAATTATTTCCAAGAGGAACCAATAAAGGAGAATATTTATACCTCAGGGTTGAAATGAGGGCTCCTTGATTCTCTCTGAGTTTGCTTGTTTTCTTGCAGATTTTTCATTACCCAAACTAGGTAACATCATCAGTGCTAGTAAGGAGTGGGGTTTGCTCTCGGTTTATGTTCTAGTGGCTTGCCCTATCATTGTTGTTCCATGAGACATAAATAAATAAAAGGACTAAGTAAAACTATGCAGGTAGTCCTCGACTTACAACCATTCATTTAGTGACCAAAGTTACAACAGCACTAAAAAAGAAGTGACTTATGACCGTTTTTCACACAACCATTGCAGCATCCCCATGGTTACATGATCAAAATTCAGATAGCA
Source organism: Thermophis baileyi (assembly GCA_003457575.1). Taxonomy (NCBI): domain Eukaryota; kingdom Metazoa; phylum Chordata; class Lepidosauria; order Squamata; family Dipsadidae; genus Thermophis; species Thermophis baileyi. Next base: position 2,422,770 of record QLTV01001313.1, read on the forward strand.
ATAGCAATAGCACTTAAGACTTATATACCGCTTCACAGTGCTTTACAGCCCTCTCTAAGCGGTTCACAGAGTCAGCATATTGCCCCCAACAATCTGGGTCCTCATTTTACCCACCTCGGAAGGATGGAAGGCTGAGTCAACTTTGAGCCGGTGAGATTTGAACCGCCGAACTGCAGCTAGCAGTCAGCTGAAGTAGCCTGCAGTGCTGCACTCTAACCACTGCGCCACCTCGGCTCTTGGCAACAGATGCTTGGCAACTGACTCATATTTATGACCATTACAGTGTCCCAGGGTCATATGATCCCCTTTTGCAACCTTCTGACAAGCAAAGTCAATGGAGAAGTCAAATTCACTTAACAACTATGGTATGTTACTAACTTAACAACTGCAGTGATTCACTTAACAGCTGTGACAAGAAAGTTCATAAAATGGGGCAAAATTCACTTAACAACTGGCTCACTTAGCAACAGAAATTTTGGGCTCAATTGTGGTCCTAAGTCCAGTACTACCTGTAATTAAAATATTGCCTTTAAACAAAGGATTTCAATAACTGTGGTAGAAGGAAAGAAGGTTGGCTGGGAAACAAATGATATAAGAATAGGTTGACTGAGTTAATCATTCATACGAGAGAATTCTGCCTCACACAGATCCATCCAAGTAGAAAGTCCAGTAGACACTGAGATGTAATTGTAAGTAAAAGAAAATATAATTCACCCCACCCAGCCGAAGATTATGATTGGGTTAACTTGTAAAATAATCACAAGTGCCACTCCAATTTTCCACTCCTAATGCCTCTTCCAGCAAAATGTTTTGTATTAGTAAGATTTTTTTTCTTCTTTTTGTGCCTTTGACTCTGTCTTGACTTTTGGCAACTACCAGGACAAGTCACAATAGGTTTGTTAGCAAAATTTCAGAAGGGGTTTGCCATTCCTCCTTCCTAGGGCTGAAAAAAAGTGACTGGCTGAGGGTCACTCAGCTGCTTTGTCCCTAAGGCAGAATTAGAACATGTAGTCTCTCCTGGTGCCTTAAACACTACACTGGCTCCGCTTAACTAAACACTTTTAATTCCCTCCCCCATATTAGTTCCATCTTTGACAGTACATCTATGCATCAGAAGTGGAATTTTACAAAAGATTTTGAGTTTGGGATACAGTAAGTTAGAAATTTCATATGAAATGAGTAAAAAGTACTTTTTGGACAGTTTGCCCTGAGTTGAAGCACAAGCTACATGTTGAGCCAAATGGGCCAGCCAAAAGTTATCCTTGTAATCTTGTTTCTTGCATATACCTTTGACATTTACATACATGTAAAAACATAAGCTGACTCTCTATCAAAATGGAGCTCATCCATGTGAACAGTATTAGATATATATCCCTCATGTCTGGTGAAGGCTTCCCAGGAGATGACATATGGCTGGATTCGGACAGTGGTGAATTCTTCCTTGAGAGAGGGAATGATCCCTCCACCTCTTAAGGAAGTAGGGTTTGTTTCCTTCTCAATAAATTATTGAACCATACTGAACAATTTTTATGCTTTCCTCTCAATGAAGTGGATTATCTGGACCCTTTCAATTCAGTTTCAACCCTGGGCCTAAGATTGAAACAACACTGGTCATGCTTTGATTTCTGGTGGAAGTAGGATGATGGTAGTGCATCCATCCTTGTTCTTAATTTCTCAGCTGTCTCTGGTATCATCAACCATGATATCCTTCTGGATCGGCTTCAGAGTTGAGAGTGTGTGGCAACTGTATTTTTCTACTACTACTTCTTGCTCTGAGGCCAGTTCCAGTAGGTGTTGATGGAAAGGGTCCTGCAGGGTTTGGTACTCTCTCCACTCCTGTTTAATCCAATAAAGGAGAATATTTGTAGCTCAGGGTTGAAATGAGGGATCCTTGGTGCTCTCTGAGCTTGCTCATTTTCTTGCAGATGTTTCATTACCCGAACTAGGTAACATCATCAGTGCTAGTCTTTTTTCACCCTCTTTCTTGAGCTATTTTCCATCCAGTTGTACAGCTGATTGGAGGTTTGTATCTGACACTGGTAGGTAAGGCATGCTGTAGTAGGCATTCATACAGGAAGAAAAGTTGTTCTTTGGTGGAAGTGTGACTGCAGGCAATTTTTCTCATTTGCATGCTGTCTGGCACTGATGATGTTACTTAGTTTGGGTAATGAAACATCACAATGAAAACAAGCAAGATTATAGAGCACCAAGGACCCTTCACTCATTGTTTAATATCAACATAAAAGTACTGGGTGAGACCTTCCATCACCACTAAGTTAACATCAACACATTGATGATTCCTAGCTTTACATCTACATCCCCAGCAAACTAAGCAATGCTGTTTATATCCTGTCTTGGTGTCTGAAAGCTGTGGGGTGTTGGATAGGGAACAACAGACTTCAGCTCAACTCTGGCAAAACTGAGTGGCTTTGGGTTTGGGGACTTCCAGGGATTTATCATTTTTTTGTTATGAATGGGGTAGCTCTGCCTCAAACAGATTGTATGTGGAATCTGGGACTCCTGCTTGAAGAGTAGGTGAAACCCCTGGCCAGGAGGGCCTTTGTAGAACTTCATGTTGTGCACCAGTTGCACCCTTTCCTGGATCAGGAGGTTCTGCTCTCAGTCCCTCATGCCTAGGTTGCCTCCTGAATGGATCATTTCATGTGCTCTACATGGGACGGGCCTTGATGAGAATTTAGAGTCTGCATCTGGTCAAAAATGCAGCAGTGTGCACAGTTATGTGTACTCCTTGAGTAGTTTTGACTACCGGCATGCTTCCAGATCAGGGGTGGGTTCTGGATCCTTTTTCTGCCAGTCCGCTCAGGGTAGCGCGTGCCCCCGCAGCAATCAAAAAATAGCTTCTGCGCATGTGCAGAAGCAAAAATTAGCTTCTGCGCATGCGCAGAAGGAAAATCCAAGATGGCGGCGCCCACGGAGACACCGACAGAACCGGCTCCGTGACGTCATCGCCGAGTTACTAACGGTTCTAAAGAACCGGTTAGAACCGGTAGGAACCCACCTCTGTTCCAGATGCAATTCAAAGTGCTAGTAATGATCTATAAAGCTCTACATTCTATGAGGCCAGGATGTTTGAGGAACCATCTCTTTCCATTTACATCTACCCATCCCATCAGATCCAAAAGGAGAAGCATGTTATGGGTCCTGTCATCTAAGGCAGGGGTCAGCAACCCGCGGCTCTGGAGTCACATGTGGCTCTTTCATCCCTCTGCTGCGGCTCCCTGTCGCCAGTCGGCTCCACAATTGATAGGGCTTTCGGTTAGGACAGGTAGAGGAAAAAGGATGCCACGCAGGAGGAGACTCTATGGTGGGGGAACCAGACGTCCGGTCGGCAGAGGAAGAAGAATGCTGTGCTAGGAGGAGACTATGGTGGGGGAACCGGACTTCCGGTCGGCTCCAGAATTGAACAGGGGGCTTCCGGTTAGGACCATTGTGGCTCTTTGAGTGTTTAAGGTTGCCGACCCCTGATCTAAGGAATAACAGTGTCATCATGCTAGGGACTCTAGTAGTAGAGCCCTTTCAGTAGTTGTACTGAATGGGATGTATGATTGCATTCACTGCTGTGATTATGTTTTGTGTTTAACTGAGCTTTTAGTTATGGTTTTAATATGGTTGTATATTTATTGCATTTATTTATATTTGTATTCTCACTGTAGTTTTAATTGTTCTGTGCTGCCCAGGGTCTCATAAATAAGAAGTGTGGCTATACAAATCTAATAAGTAAATAGCAGTCTAGAAAGAAAGGGGAAGCAAATAAATAATGTTATGACACAAATGTTGCAATTTATGTTCTGCATTAATTATTGTGATGCAAAGAATATTTTATGATAACTTTATCATGCACATTGATAGTTTGACAGTTTGATTGATTGAATGACAGTTTGCATTGTTGCATCTGACAGGAATGTAGCCATTTTGAGTTCTACCAATTAGTTTCTTTGCTGGTTCAGCCTATTTGGTTAAATAACCATTCTATGGCCAACATCTTTGTCAAATGAAAGCTGTAAATGCTAGGTTATTTGCTGAGATGCATGATTCATGATTTGCGTGTAATGTTTACTTTGAATTCAACCCTAAAACCACTCAATAGTGAGTCCAGTCCAAAAACAAAAAAATAGTAATAAAGAACAGAGAACATTTCTGGGCATTATTATTTAAAAAAATCTTTGAGTAATTAAATCCATGGATGACAATAATTCCAGCTGTCCCCTCCCCCCCATCCCATTTTATTTCTGGCAAGCAGGTATTTCAGACACCTGCAATGTTTAGTATAAACAGTAACAAAACAAAGTCATATGTATTATATCATACAGAAATGTCTCCCAAACCATTTCAACTTCATTAAGAACATCCAACTGCTTAAACATTATTTAGCTGGAGCAGCAGGGATTCTGCTAAACACACTGCTCCTATTGTTCCACTGGGGTTTCCAGAATGTTGGAAGGGAATTGTGTGAAGAACTCAGAACCCAGAACTCTGTCCATCAATAACACTTTGAAATCAGGAAGGGACCAAATGCATCTTATAAGAGGGACAGTTTGGCAGTACCTCTAAATATTGTGGTTTTCTCTGCTCTATGAAAGGACACCATTCCTTTCATAGCAGTCTCATTCTGAGGAGAGCTATTGTTGAGGGATCAAAAGGAATTCCAGAAGCTGTGACTTGTGTACTTTTCCTGTCTTGTTTTATTTTTTTTAAATAAAATAGTTCTATAAGCATAGTTTCTTATAGTTTTGAGGTGTGGTTTTCTGTGATGCAATACAAGCATTGTTTACATGATTGGCTTGGGAAAAGTCTTCAGAGTTTAGAGCAGTTTCAAAAGGAGTGCTTGAATCATTGTTTGAGCTAGGGCTCTATATTTCTCTAAAAATTCTGTCCTTGGATAAGTATCATCAACCACAAGCTTTCACCGATGACTTTAATCAGAAAGTTCCTAAGGGATTCATTTTTTTAATTTATATTGACCCCAGAGGATTATGATAATCATTAAAAAAGAACTGTTCAATTTATCATTTTCTATTCATTCTTATACATGGTCACTGTGTCTAATTCTTCACATTTTCTTCAACTCCTACCTCAATTATATATATATATATATTCCTGAATCCAAAATGACTCTGGGCAGCTTACTGCTAAGAATATACAATATGTAGCTAAGAAGATGATTAGATACATGATAGACAGATGAGAGGTGGGGAAGAGAACTAAAACAGAGAGGGAGGGAGGGAGGGAGAATTCAAAACAAAACAAGCACAAACAAAACAAAACAAAGAACAAAAATTGGCCTCAAAAGTTATGTTCTCCCTCATAACAGAGAGAACATCCATGTCTTCAATAGTTTCCTGAATTACATAAGTGTGAGAGCTGCACAAATCTTTTCGGGGAGGGAGGGGAGATCATTCCAGAGAGCAGGAATTGTAAAAGACTAAGCGTGCTTTCTATTCTTTCAGTTCCCTTTCTATTTGGTCTGTTTTTGTCCTCCTGTCCTCCTGTCTCCATTTTTAGATTTGTTCCTTCTTGCCAAAATTAGGAGTACGGGTCGTCTACTTTCTCTGACAATCACACACTGAGAGACATGTTTCGATGCATCAGCAGCAAGGCAAAGAGAAGCCAGCTCCATCAGAACTTTCCGAATGCAAAGGGAAAGGTTAGGAAAGTGAGGAACCCACATGATATTATCCATTCCAACTCCTGCTTTTGATTGACTTGGTTCCCTACACAGGAATTTGAAATGTTGATAATCCATGGATATTAGAATTCCTCCAATGGCCTTGATCAATTTATGGGCCTTATATTGTGCATATCTATTGTAACTTAAATCTGATTATTTTTGGTGCATCACATTTAGATCAGGAAAAATTATTCAGTAGTTTTCATATTTCCTCTTTTTGTACATTTTTGCACTGTGCCATATGCAAGCAACTGGTAGTGTTTCTAATTCTTGATTAGGTCTTTGTGCCCGCATACAGGCAGATATGGAACAGGTCTTCTAATGCAAAGCAATGCCTGAACAGGTCTTTTAAGTTATTTTGGCCTGTCACTGCAGACAGTAATCACCTCACACAGCATGAAACTGGCGCTTTGGAAGTAGGGCTTTGTTGGCACAGTGGACTGCAGGAAAAGAAAGCAATCAGTGACCTTTCTGTATTCTCCTTCTCAGCTTTATCCTTAAAATAATATTTGCCTCAATTGAGACCCTTGGCAGGAGAAGCGGACAAATGTTTAAATCATTGGCTCCATAGGTACAATAGAGATAATAATAATAATATGATTTAAAATTGTGCCATTGGGAGGTTCTGCCTCTGAACCTCATATGCTCATGTTTCAGCAAAGGAAACAGTTCTCCCTGTAATATATTGTCAATAAACTGTCATCTCTCAAACTTTAAAAAATGTTTCAAAATTGGCCTTCACCCACTTGTGTCAAACAGTTTTTGAATTGCACAGATGCTTCTGTGTCACGACTTCCCACTTCTGCTTGATAAACAAACCATCTAGAATGAGATGAGATGATGAGTTGAATTGGTACTATAGAGATAGCCAATTACAAGACAAAGAGCTTGAAAATATCAAATAATGATAAAAGTTGGAAAAAGTCATTTAAACCATCAGCATTCAATACAGAGAATGATGGTCATTGTTATCTTTTTTCTTGCAAGCAAGACTGAGATTGATAATATGATCTTCTAACATTGTATTTAACATTACCTTTGTAACATCCATTACACCATGAACTAGACAGAAAAGAAGAGTGAGCCTTATTGGGGGCAGTCTGCATTAATTACTCAGTAATTAATGACATTCAGAACAGAGATATTATAGTCAAAGAGAAAGATCGTGGACTGTTTATATTCTCAGTGAGAAAAAGATGTGTCCATCACCACTTCCTCATATTTTTCATAGTAAACCCAAGACATTCTGGGTTGCTACTGATTTACTTTACTTCCCCAGAAACTCCAGTCAAATTAACCTGATGATCCCAAGATCAACCTGATGAATGGGTGGGAAGGATATATGCTTAATGATTCTGGATAGATATTCATTGAAGACACAAAACAGAATATTTGGATTCCACACACCTAGAATTTTAAGCACTTGTGGGACTGAATCAATGCAGCCTTGTGAGTCCTTCAGCACAAGTTTAGGTGAAAATATTGTTCTCATGGGTATTCAGCGGTGGGTTCCTCCCGGTTCTGACCGGTTCTCCCAAACTGGTAGCAGCCCGCTGGTGATGTCATGATGATGTCACCGAACCGGATCGGTCAGTGCCAGTCCGTGGGGGCTGCCATCTTTTTTAAATTATTATTATTATTTGAATTTTTTTAAAAAATTTTTTTCCTTCTGAGCATGCGCAGAAGCCGACTTCCGGCACTGTGCATGCAGTTGCCATCTTTTTTTTTTGGCTTTATTTATATATATATATATATATATATATATTGGATTTTTTGTTACTGCGCATGCGCGCGCACGCACCTATGAGGCGCAGGAGGGAGCGAACCAGCAGCAAGGTAAGTTGGAACCCACCCCTGTGGGTATGACATTTTGAACTGATACATGTTTATATGTACTATTCAAAGTCACAAATGAAATAATCTTTCTAAGAGGTGTGTCACATGTAGAGTAAACTTATGTATTATACTTCTAGATGTGGGAATATCTATTTCAAGGGAGAAAATTAGCTCAAGAACACAAATATAGCATAATATTCTAATATTCTTCAAGTAAGAGCAAAATAAATATTACAAGTGTTATTTATAATAAACATTGTATAAAGAGAAAAATGTCCGAATGCATCTACCAAGTGGATTATTTCAATGCTTGGAAATGTCATTCACAGTTTCAAGTTGTTCCTGGCTTAAAGAATTCAGTCAAATTAGTTTTAAATGATAAAGTTATCAGTGAAATAAGTGTTCACTTGCACATGACTGAGCAAGGATTTTTTTGGTTTTAGATTCTGCATGTATGTGCTGCAGCATGTTGTAGCATGGAAAAATATATTTGGCTGTATGGGGACAGAAGAGAAGGAAGACAATTGAAGAAGAGCTATTGTTTTGAGATAAGAAATGTCATGTCATTAAAAGAAAAACTAGAGGTGGAAAAGGAAGGCAAAATACTGAAACTGAAGAAAGTTGAAGAAAAATAGATATGAAAGTCAGAACAACTGAAAAATGACAGGCACAAAACAAATTAGTGTAAACAAAGAACTGAGAAATGGAAGGGACAAAAGAGGCTGAGGAGACACTGGTAAATACACTATTATAAGAGAAATAAAGAAACCTTGGATAGGAGAAAAAAGTGTTTACAGACAAGAGAAAATTCAGAGTTGCCAAATGACAAACAGCTGCCATCATGCCCTGCTGTCTCGGGAATTCTGGAAGTCCACACATCTTAAGGTTGCCAAAGTTGAGAAATATTGAGTTAAACTATGCATTTTTTCCTATAGGCTTCTAAATCTATAGGCAGCATTGAGCAAAGGGAGCTGACATAAGCCAAAATCTTGTTTCATTAGCTTGATAATTGTACAGAAAAAGAAGAATAGGCATCCTTTAGTGCCAGAAAAATGGATTTATTTTCATTTTTATTTTCAAAGGGAATGAAAAGTAGCCTGCAGAGTTAAAAATATAGTTTCTCTCCCTCGAGTTAAAAATTTTTAAAAAAATGTTTAAAAAATCAAAATGGCTACATGTATATGCACCTTACTTTTATATGTACTGTATTATGAAATTATTTAAACAATATTTAAACACAATTCTAAAAATACAGAAACCTAAACAGATAAAGCAAAATGAAGCAAATAATAAATAAACAACTGTAGGAGCTACACTGCCAACTGTATTTTCAGGGTTTAAGCTTACTTTCTAGGGGACAGTTTTGAACTTTACAAGTTTCTAGATCTATTTTCTTTGCATTAGAAAACTATTGGAAAGATTGCTGTTTCCATGATTTCAAGACAATCGTTTTGTATTCCTTAATGATATCATCTGCATTCCTGAATGCAGAGTGAATAGCTGGAAAAAAGTATCAGTACAGAAGCAATTTATCCCATATCTTAATTATTTATGAAATAACTAGAAATATTAGAAGAAGAGCACTTTTATTTGCAGAGTATTGCCTCATAATTTCCAGAGTTCTTCTCTGTTATTTAAATTAAAACTAATCTTTACTCTGGCTTATGGATGGAACCAGGAGTTCCATCTTGGTTTTTCTAGGTCATAGAAGAACAAGGGGTTCTGCAATTTTAGCCACGGCTGCGGTTGGCTGAAAACATCGATTCACCAGAATAGTTTTCCATAGCACACATGTAACCATGTGTGTCTCTGACATTCTTCTAAGTGGTGAGAATTTTACCACACATTTACAGGCAGTCCGGAAGCTAGGGAATAACAAAATTCTCCATATCACTTGGCAGGATATCATAGGCAAACTTCTTTTCAAGTGGTTTCATACACACTTTGTGGTAAGTTCCCACTAAGTCCATGGTAGAATAGGGACAGTCTAGCTTTTACTGACCTGGAGCCAAAGAATCAAGAAAACATTCTGTTTCTACCATTGTACAATAGAGCCTGGTCCAAAGAAACTATAGAGTTGTTGCATTAAGCTTCTTTTCCTAGGGTAATGACTGAATTCCATGGTCCCTTATTTTTTCCTACATACTCCATGTTTTGCTTCACATTTGACAACAGCCTTCTAATGCCTCTTGTATCCTGTCTTTTCTCTTGAGCAGTTGGTCAGCCAGCTTGTGAAAATAATGTATGTTAGCCAAAACAGATCTCATTTGCCAAGGATGTGGGGAGCAATGTTTATCATCCACCATGCCAGTCCTAGATGACCTCAACTTCTCACCAGTTGAAACAAAATATTTTAAGAGGAAAAAAATAATGGGACTTTGTCTGTATTCACAGATCTTTCATAAGGATGTGAGCTATCTTCATGACTAATACAAATGATAGCAGATGGTGTGGGAGACAGTGAAATACAGCCATGTAGCCCTTTTTTATTATTATCATTAAAGGGAGAGTCTTAATTCCAGTCTAGGAACTCAAAACTTTTGAACTCTACCCAAGACTTTCATTTTTTCAGCCAGAAATACAGCTTTAGAGATATGTAGTATGATAGCCTCACACATAAAAAAAATTATTATAACAATATTACTTTCTGTCTGGTGTGAAAAAAAGAATTCGTTTGATCGATGTGGAGAAATCCATATTTGACACAACTGTTTATTTTTATTTATTTATTTTTAACAGTTTTTAAATCCTCAGTGGGAGACATTCACATCTTTTATATGAAAGTCCAGAGAATACTAACAACAAACAAAACAATGAAGATTTATTAATCTAAAGCAGGAATCATATGTACAATATCTTGGGAAAAAGTCCTAATGAACTCAGGTTTTTAGTGCCAAATAATTTTTCCTAAGACTGTGTTATACAGGAAGTACAATGTGTCACAATTTCTTAAGAACTACTGGTAAGATTATGGTCCCTGAATGAAATATGTATCTGGCAAAGTGGCAAGAAACTCTTGGTTCAGTTTCAAACCCTAATTGAAAGATAGAGTATCTTTCAGAACTGATAGCAAGAAACATTGAAGCAATCTCCATGCAATGCCATGAAGCAATGGGCTATGTAAGTAACTAGTCATAAACAAGCTCTTTCCATGTGTAGACAAACTTATGGAGCAATGTGATGATATATTGTGAGATTTATTATATTTTATTTGGTGGTCTCATTTCGGTCACATGTAAGAACATTTCATCCTATTTTTCTGTAAAATAAAAGCCACGTTTTCAGCATTGCAGCCTGAAGACTCAAATTGAAGCAACGCAATAAATACATAAGGGTTTTTAAAAATCTAATATTGGTATGTTTGGCTCATAACTTTGGAATTTCTTAAGCTGACACCTACAATGAATTTGCAGAATCTTAAACACAGAGAAAAAAATGGCGCCTTTCAAAACCCACTGTTATAGTCCAGCTGCACCTGGATACTTTGCTTTTTAATACTGTTGGGAAATGTTGCTCTTTAAGTTGTTTGGCTTCCAACAACATCAATTTATCAAAGAGATACATGTTGTTTTGACCTGGGATGTTGACCTGGGATAACTTTGTGTCTAAGCTGTACAAAATTGTTAGCAATGTCCTGTTCTTTAACCATTCGGTATAAGATTAACATGTTAGCAATTCAAATCCAAGTCAGAACGCATCTTGACACACACAAAGATTGTGTTCCTGTTGGAAGAAGCATTCAGATACTTAGCATATGAAAATATTTGCCTGTTCTACTTGCTACAATATCAGCTAGAAAGAGTGAGGGCTGAAGCAAGGTTGATAATAGAATGCTCTTGAACTAAATATGCATTAAAAATAAAATATTGTTCTTTAAGAAATCCGGAGTACTAGAGTTAGATTTTATAGTATTAATTTACCATAGAAATGGCATGACATAACATCATATCATAATACAATGCATTTGCTTATTAAGGGCAAAACCCATATATTCTCTGGGAAGAGAAGATAAGTCTAAGATCGTTGATCTCATTTCCTTTTCAAATATCAAGAGATTTGAGTATTTCATTAAAAATGAGCCCAATAATTATTTGCATGTTTCTTCTTGTCATTATACTTCAGAAGAAGTATAATGGTGCAACTTAATATAGTGATTGTATCTTAAAGTGCCCAGCTGCCATTGCCACAAAATTATATCCAAGTGTAAGGCCATAATTCCTTAAGCATCAGATACATTTTCCCCACTCTCCTTCAGCTTTGTTTCCTCAATTTTAAATCACAGAATCAGAGAATGAGAAGGGACCACAAGGATCATCTTGCCCAACCTGGTGGAATGTGCAGAAAACCAATTTCCTCCATCTTGTTGTAGAATTGTTGCAAGTCTGAGAAGCAGCCCATTAATCCCAGCTTCCAGGTCATTATTAAAACTATTGAATAATAATGTCCTCAAGAAAAATCCCTTCAGAAACCCACTATTAATGCTCTGCATCCTGATATAGAGCCATGAATGCTGACTTTCTGAGCATTTGGTTAGCCAATCATTTATGGATCCACTTTATGACAGTATTATCACACTTTCAGCCTGGCAATGATAATATCATGTGGAATTAAAGATTGACATAATCTTGAATAATCTTGTTGTTAACAAACATTTAAAGATATAAGCCTACATATGGATTTCAAAATATTACCTTTTTAAAGTTTTCTGTATTGCCATTGCAAAACATTTTGTTGTTGATTATTGTCTTGTTAACTAGATAAATGTGTCTCCTACATGCAACTATATGCATAAATTTTTACTGCTTCAGTGTTGGTATATTTAAATTTATCTTTATGCAGTGAAAAAAGTGGGATAGATAGCATTAGAGAAATGTGTATGGACAGGAAACTATGAGCAGTTTGTGCCAGACTGAGAAAGAGAATGGAAGTATTAAGGAAGTCTGTAGCTACCTATTCATTTCATTCATTAATAGCATTAACTGTTTTATGAAATATTGAGTTCTGATCATTTCACAGACATTATTTATATCCCTACAGGTATATTGGGGCCCTGGGCACAAGGGTGATCTGTGATAACATACCAGGACTAGTCAATAAACAGCGACACTTGTGCCAGAGTTACCCAGATATCATGCAATCCATAGGGGAAGGAGCTAAAGAGTGGATTCGGGAATGCCAGAACCAATTCCGTCACCATCGTTGGAACTGCAGCACTTTGGACAGAGACCACACCGTTTTTGGCAGAGTCATGCTCCGAAGTAAGTCCCTTTATCAGTTCAGTGATGATAAGGCAGTATGAACTTCCTTCTCTTCTCTACCATTTCCCCCCCCCTCTCTCTCTCATCTTTCTCTTTCTTCTGCTACATGCTAAATAAATTTATTTATTTATTTATTTATTTGTTTATATTTGTATGCCGCCCAACTCCCAAAGGACTCTAGGTAGATAAATAGATCATTCTCTTTCTTCAATGTTGCTTTGATTTTACATTTGAGATAAAAATGTAGGGATGGTGCATTGCTTTAATTTTGTTCTTGGACACAAAAATTTTATATCAAGTGTTGTAGTAAAACAGTCAAAACTGGTCATTTCTTCTTCTTCTTCTTCTTCTTCTTCTTCTTCTTCTTCTTCTTCTTCTTCTTCTTCTTCTTCTTCTTCTTCTTCTTCTTCTTCTTCTTCTTCTTCTTCTTCTTCTTCTTCTTCTCCTTCTCCTTCTCCTTCTCCTTCTCCTTCTCCTTCTTCTTCCTTTTCCCACTGACAATAAGATTGCTTTCTGAACCAGGCTTTCTCAGAATTATTTTCCATCAGTGTTCATCTGGATGCCTTGGATAACCACACAAACATATCATGATGGGAACTACCCTTCCCTGCTTTCTTCTCCCAACATCTGTTAAGGTCTATGTCTACAGAAGATGTAGCTCTCATCAGGACATATGAAGTATCTTTTGATAAATTTGTATTCTTGAATTTTAACTCTTTTAGAAAGCCCTCAAAGCTGGTGATCATTACAGGAGAAAGCCTCTCTTAATCAAAGCTATTATAGAACAGCTTAGGAATAACTGATTATTCATTCCAAACTCTTTACCCATGTTTCTACAAACGTTAATTAAAATCAGCAAACTACAAGACTTAGTTAACAGTTGATTCTAGTTAGAGAAGTTTGGTAATTATAGATTCAGATACTGACTTGCTACAGTTTTTAAGCACATTTGCAGGTTTAAAGGGAAAATAAATTCACTGGAGCTGATTATGTTTATCATGTGAAGAGCTTTTGAGCTTTAAGGAAAAGTTTGCAGTATGGTGGAAATGTTGTAATGAGGAATTATGCCTGTTTACTCATCTGTTTACTCAGAAGTCCTGTTATATTCAGTGAGATTTACTTCCATGAAGAACTGTAATCTTCTTTTAGCAGGAAACGGCCCAACTTTTTTGAGGAAATGGCTTTTCTCACTGCATAAAATACAAGATTGGCACCATGTTTTTATCACTTGTTTACAAGTTTACAGAGTTTAAAGTTTGCACTCTTGAAATTGTAAACAACAGAGTTTGGAGTATAGTTCTTCAAGATTAAAATACAGTGTTTTCTTTATTTAGTAAATTCGATTATTTGATTGCAAGAACCTAATTTTTAATATTTGAGATCAACACAATTTTAATAATTGGACAAACTCCCTTCTGAATTCTGATCCCAAGATACCTGAAATGCCTCAGGTTTGGGAAGAACAGTGGGACAGTGCAAATTTGCTCCAATTCATTAAATAGGTTTTATTCATCATTTTGATTGGTAGCCTGCCTTTCTACACAGCTCAGCCCCCAAGATAACTGACAGTAATTAAATATAGAATACAAATGAAAACTACAAACAAATGCAAACATTAAATTTAAAAGTCTAGAAAAGAGCTGTTCTTAAAACAGAAAACATTTTTCCGTTCTATTTTCTGTATGATTAAAAACAAACCAGACAATAATGACAACTAAAATTCTAGTTGGCTTAAAAATGAATTAAAACCAGAATGAAGAGAGACCAAAACCTGATAAGAAATTTAAGGGAAGTGGAAATAAGGTTTGCTGCACTGCCCCACCTTCACAGGCAAAAAAAGTCAACTGCCAAAGGCAAACTCTGTAGCCACCAAACAAAAAGCCCACACCACAGAGCTGACCTCCCTGTGATGGAGGAATTTAGTCGGTATTAGCATAGTTTTCTTATTTTTGTTTTAGAGTATGTATTGGGCTCATGTGCAGAACATGATGAATGGGTATACTTTGAATTATCCTTCTTTCACAGCTTTCATGCCTGAGAAAGCGTGCACATGTGTTTTTATGGCTGTATGTTTTCAATTGATGAAGCTTCTTGGATGAGAAGCAAAATGTCTTCTTCTTCCTCAAAAACAGTCCAGTTGCCTTTAAAAAAAAAACTCCTTTGAGACAACTATAATCTGGATGACCGAGAATCTCCATAGATATGTTTTTATATAGTCAACTTTTCTATGAAAACATGCTCCCAATCTCTTGGCTTTCTGCAAAGGGGTCAAAACCTGTTTGTGTAGCCTTATGTGGGGGACACAGGGGCTCACAAAACCATGCAGCTGGTTGTCCCTATGTGAACCACCGCCCCTCATCTGTATTAATAACTGCTAACCTCCCCATCTTGGAACTCTCCATCTTTTGTATTTTTATAATATTGCTTTATATTTTAAAATTTTTTAAAAATTATTCTGTTTTTAATGCTTAATTTTATTGATTAAATTGTACGCTGACCAGAGCCCATATATATATATATGTA
>QLTV01001313.1:2438447-2476662 GCA_003457575.1 Thermophis baileyi
TAAAAGTTCGTGCCATCATTTGCATGCTCAAATAAAGTGGGGTGATGATCTATTCACACTGTGAAAATATTATTTAATAGAAAGGAAATCTAGATACAGCAGTCTCTTTACATCTGAATGCATTAGTTTTGGAGCTTTGATTGTCGTCATTTAGATTCTTTACAAAATAGCTCGGAGTTGGGATCCACAACAGCTCTTTATTTCTAGCTTTAAACTGAACCAACCTTTTTCTTATTGCTATCTATATCACACTTGCACCAATGAAAATTACCCCATTTGACACAAGGTGATTAAGAAGCAGCTGCTGATTGGGGGAAATAATGATTATCTCCTCCAGTCTGAATTATAGGACAGAATCCAACTTGAATGTCCTGATGAAGAGGGAGTGCTTACTTGATAGTTCAGCAGCTTTTTTAAAAAAAAATATTTTTTATTAGACAGTTTTTAAAAGTTTTTTGACAGTTTTCCTCTTTGCAACATTTCTGCATCGGTATACATCCGTTATATATCCATTTTTTCCTTTACATCTATATATCTATACATGTGGTTTCATTATCCTTTATACATACTAATATATTAATATACTAATTTATAAACATACGTTTTGTGTCAAATACATTTATACAGATTTATTACTATTCTCTAACTCCTAAGTCTTCTTTCATTGATATTTTCTTAGCTTTTGCACCTATCTTCTAACCAATTATACCATACATTCCATACCAAATAGTATTCCGTTTCTCCTTTATCTTTTATCTCTTTTGTTAGTCTATCCATCTCCGCACACTCTAACACTTTTCTTATCACACTTTCCTCTGATGGTATAGTATTATTTTTCCAGTTTTGCGCATACACAATTCTGGTTGCAGTTATGACATGTAATATTAAATATTGTATTTTTTTATCATAATTTCCTGTAAGTATACCTAGTAAAAATAATTCCGGTTTCAGTTCTATTTGTTGTTTTGTTATCTCCTCAAGCCATTTTCTTATTCTTATCCAATATTTTTTTGCTACTGTACACGTCCACCACATATGATAATAGGTTCCATGGGCCTGTCTGCGTTTCCAGCAGTCTGGTGATCTTTTCGGGTACATTTTTGCCAATCTCGCTGGGGGTAGATGCCATCTGTAGAACATTTTATATAGGTTCTCCTTGTAGGCTGCCGACATGGTCAATTTGTAATTATTTTCCCAGAGCTTCTCCCATTTCTCTAATTCTATGCTATATCCCAAAAAAATTGCCCAGGTTATCATGGTTTCCTTGACTATTTCCTCTTCCATTCTAAATCGCAATAAATAGTTGTATATTTTCCTGATCAGTTTTTCTTCTGTCCCTTGTAAAATTTTGTCCAATTCTTGTGGTTCTTTGTAAAATCCATATAGGTCTGAGTCTTTCTTGTATCTGGTCTGTATCTGCATGTATGGCCACCAATCAATGTCTATTCCCTGATTTTTTAGTACTTGTTTTGTTTTTAATTTCCCCTGGACGTTTAACAAGTCTTTATATCTTATTATTTTATCTATATCTAATACATTTGGGTAGATTAACGCTTCCATCGTTGATAACCAGGGTGGTATTTTGTTGTAGTGGTTCTTTTTAATTTTTTTGCCATAGTTGTAATAACGCATTTCTAATTTGGTGTCTCTGAAAGTAACTATGTGTTTTATTTTCCCCATCCCATATGAATGCATGCCAGCCTATTTGTAGATCGTGTCCTTCTAATGTCAAAATTCTTTTATTTTTTAAATCTATCCAATCTTTAATCCATGTAAGCGCTGCTGCCTGATAATACATCTCCCAATCTGGGAGCCCGAAACCTCCTTTCTCTTTGCTGTCCTGTAGTAGTTTTAATTTAATACGTGGTTTTTTCCCTCAGCCAAATGAATTTCGTTGTTAGTTTGTTTAGGTCTTCAAAAAAACTTTTCCCTATGTTTATTGGTACTACTTGAAATAGAAACAGAATTCTCGGTAATATATTCATCTTAATAGAAGCTATCCTTCCAGTGAGTGACAATTGTAGTTTTTTTTCCAATTTCCAATTTTTTCCAATTCTCCAAGTAATATTTTATTGTAGTTGTCTTCTTTAATTGATGAACATTTTGCTGTTAGCCAAATTCCCAAATATTTCACCTTTTTGGTCACCTGCATGCCCATTTTTCCCTCCAATTCTTTCTCCTGTTTTTTAGTGAGATTTTTTGTTATTATCTTTGTTTTGCTCTTGTTGATTTTGAGTCCTGCTACTTTGCCAAAGTCTTCTGTTTTTTGGACTAATTTGAGTCCTGTTTCTAATGGTTCTTCTAGGATAAATACCAAATCATTGGCAAATGCTTGGACTTTGTATTCTTCTTCTTTTATTTTCAAGCCTTTTATTTCTTGTTCTTGTCTAATTTTTAGTAGTAGTACCTCTAGGGTTAAGATGAATAATAAGGGCAATAGAGGACATCCTTGTCTTACCCCCTTAGAGATGTTAAATTTTTCTGTAGCATCTCCATTTATTATTACTTTTGCTGTTTGGGTTGTGTATATTTTTTCCACCATCTTCACAAATTTCTCCCCAAAGTCCATATTTTTTAGTTGTAAAGCGATGAGCCCCCAGCTCAAATTATCGAAAGCCTTTTGGGCATCCAGAAAGATCAATGCGGCTTGTTTCCCGGGATGGGCTTCGTAGTATTCTTGGGTATTTATGATCGTTCTCATGTTATTTTTCATTTGTCTTTTTGGTAGAAACCCGTTTTGGTCTGGGTGGATAAACTCATTTAAATTTTTTTTAACTCTTTCAGATATTATGAATGCAAATATTTTATAGTCCACGTTTAATAATGAGATGGGTCTGTAATTTTTGACCTGTTGGTGGTCTGTATCTTCCTTTGGTATGAGTGTAATATATGCCTCTGTCCATGATTCAGGTATTTTGGCTTCTGCAAGTGCTTCATTGAATAATTCCAACATTAATGCATCTAATGGTTCCTGTATAATCTTATATAACTCTGCAGGAAGTCCATCTGGACCTGGTGTTTTATTGTTTTTTTGCTTCTTTACTGCCTCAAATAGTTCCATCATGGTTATTGATTAATTTAACATCTTTCTTTTCATCTCTGTAATCTTGGTTAAATTCATCCTATCTAGATATTGTTTGATATTGTCTTCTGGTATATTTTCTTGAGTGTATACGTTTTTAAAGAATTCTTGTATTATGTTCTTTTTTTCTTCCCTCCTATGATGTATAACTCCCTTCTCGTCTTGCAATTGATGTATTGTTCTTTTCTCGTTTTCTTTTTTTAGTTTATAAGCTAACCATCGCCCCGGCTTGTTTGCATGTTCGAAGAAATTTTGTTTTGCCATTTTGACTTTGTGTGCCATTTCTTCTTGTGTGGTCAAGTTGAGTTTATGTTTTATTAAGTCTCTTTTTTCTTTTCTTTTATTGTTTTGGGGTTCTTTCTGCAAGTCTAATTCCGATCTTTTAAGTTCTTCCTGTAGTGTATCTTGTTTTTGTTTTCTTTTCTTATTTCTTCTTGCCACATATGCTATTGTCAATCGTCGTATATATGCTTTTGTTGTATCCCACAAGTTTTGTAGTGACGTTTCTTCTTTTCTGTTTACCTTGAAGAAGAGTTTCAATTCCTTTTCCATCATTTGTATATATTCTTTGTCTTTTAATATGTCTTGGTTCATTGTCCATCTCCGCTTCTTCTTCTGTCCTCTCCATGTCACTTTTATTGGGTTGTGGTCTGCCCAAGTATTGGTCATTATATCTACCTCCTCAGTCTCTCTTCTTAATCCCAGGGTCATCCATACCATATCAATCCTTGACCATGATTGGTGTGGATTTGAATAGAATGTGTATTGGTTAGTTTTTACATTTATTTCTCTCCATGCATCTTGTGGGCTCTGTCTTGTAGTCTTGTAGAATATGAAAATATATGCTTAATAGGAGACTTTAATGCGATAGTGGATATCAAAAAGGATTATAAAAGCAATACAAGAAATAAGAAAAAGAAAAGAATATTACCAAATTCATTCTTTGATAGTTCAGCAGCTTTTAATGCCATCAATCATGGCAGCTCTGAAACAGCTTCTGCCCCTATCTGAGAGAATAACATTGGAAAATCATAGAACTGTTTTCTAACAGGCCTAGTACTAAGACACACCTGGGTGTGGTCACTGGGGGATCTGAAGCAAGACATCACTTGTATTGATGACATCAAGCTAAATATCTCTAGATCAAGACAACTTGAACACACCAGGTTTGGGGGTGGCGGTGGAAAGCATAAAAAAAGATGGAAGAAGGAAAGTTTCTAAATCCAAAAATGAAGGAATTCCCTGCTATGCTTGGAGTTTCACACTTTAGGGGGTGCTCCTACAACCCTTTCAAGCTTAGGCTATACATCAACTGCACCATTTCTGGACAGAAATAATTTGCTATGATTAGTCATACGTTAGTAATCTAAAGATTGCAATAGGTCTGCTTTTTGGATTTATCTGGAATAATACCTACAATAATATAGAATACAGAAACTGGGTTCCAGCACAAAGTTGTTATGGTATCGATATTTCATCTGTGCTAAAAGAGCTACACTGGCTGTCAATCTGCTATTGAGTCACATAAAAAGTGTTGCTATTAGTACATAAAGCTCTAAACAGTTCTGGGACCTTAAATTTTTTCTAAGTATGTAATTCTCTTAGGCAATTGGGATCCTGGCAGCAATGCCAAATGAGCTTTTCCATGGTAATGTCTGATGTGACCTCCCCTTCAGTGCCAACACGTTTTATATCTCTTTCAAAAGCTTACTTTTTATTGTAGTCCTTCTCCAGCCATAATTCCCACTAAAGTTTTTATTTTAAGGGTTTTTTTTTTCAACTTGTTTTTAATTTAGTTTTACTTTGTTTAAGCCTGAAATCTCTTTTGAAATTATTGTAAACCGCTTTGGATCTTCTATAATACAAAACAGCATAGAAATGTTTTAATAAGTGATCTGCCTTTAAAAAGATATATGAACATTTTTTTCTGGTGTTTCTGCTACTAGTCATAGAATTTTGCTTTAGTTAGAGTGTACAGGTCTAGTGTACAGGTGTAAAGGTCAGGGAATATTTTGTAAGATGGTGCTTCTCAAATTTGGCAGCTTGAATTTATGTGGACTTCAACTCCCAGAATTCCCCAGGCATAACATCCAAATTAGCTACCTGGATTTGGGATGCATGGGTTGTAAAAAGGGAGAAATAGCCAAATCTTCTGAAAAGAGACCTCCCTGGTTACCCTTAAGGCAAATAAAATACACTGTTTGCTTTGAATGAAACTGATTATATGTAGGCTGTTGTTGCAGAATACAGTGATATGTTTTTTTATTTGCTGTTGCTTTTATAACCATTGTAAAATCAGGTGCAAATTTAGAGAAGATCTATAAAATATTAGGCAGTAGTCTGTGCTATATGAGGATTTGCCAAACAATTTAATGTTTCTGGAAGAAGTACTTCTCTGTTTTTCTAACCAAACATCTCCACACACACCCCAGTCCCAGATGTGAATGAGTTGGGATAATAGTTGCTCACATTCAAAGAATATAGTCTAAAATCAAGCAGCTTCTACAGTGATAATAAATAAGCAAGGGAAACCCTTGAAAACTGTAATACAGAGCCCATGATGGTTTTCTTCCATATAATGTCCTTCAGCTGTGTTCAGATTACAATTCTGGAATTTATAAAGTCCTCCCAACCTACTTGAAAGGCACTGATATAGAGGCAGTACAAACTGAAATACCTAAATTATCCGTTCCAATGCATAAAAAAGAAAATGAAAATAAAATCTTAAATTGCTTAGCCAGAACATTTTTTCCCTAATTAGGACTCACACCCTTGAATGTTACGCTTCTTTTGTAAGATAGTACATAGCTAAAAAGTCCATTTTTCTGGCATTCTGACCAGATGAACTTTTTCAATAACTTGGGTTTAATTCTTCTTTGGTTTATCCACTGCTAATCCCTCTTTTGATCCAGAAAATATTTTAGAATATTTGCTTGGCATGCCTTAGTTTAGCTTCTCCTAGAATATGAACTGATAGTTCATTGACAATACAAGCATTATCTCAATTATGCTTTAGCTGATGAAATGAGTATCTGTATTGTTACTGTTATGTCATATTTTCAGGTTCCTTAAAAATGTTTTCTGCGGTCAGTAGGTTATATTTTTCTGTTCTTGCTACTTAAGAGCCTTTTACTTGGAGCTGTTAGGAACTGAACATGGATGGGAAAGGCTTTACTTTTCAAATAGGTATTATATTGTTGAGATATGTATATCTTCCAAAGGATTGATTGAATCATCTGTTATTCTCTTAACGCATCTCTTAACACCTCTTATTTTGGCATGTAAACATAAAGCATCATGTGTCCATAGTTCCATTGATTTCTAACCATTCAGTTCAGGGGTGGGTTCTGACTTACCTCGCTGCCAGTTTGCTTCCTCCCATGCCACGTGGGCACGCGCATGTTGCGCACCGCGTGGTCGTGCCATGCAGCCGTGTGCACATGCGCAGTGCTGAAAATCCAGCTTTGGCGAATGCGCAGAAGCAAAAAACAGCTTTTGCACATGCACAGAAGCGAAAAACAAGATGGTAGTGCCTACCATCTACGGCGCTGCCGAGAGAGCCGGTTCGGGGGCATGTCCAGCCGGCCATCGCTGCCGGTTCGGCGAGCGGGGGGAAATTCCCGCTACCAGTTCTAAAGAACCGGTCCGAACCGGCAGGAACCCACCTCTGATTCAGTTATTAAAAATTAAAAATACCATAAGACACCAAAATAATATACAAACTTATGTGCTCTTTTCAAAACCATCTAGCTGTTTCCTGACTCACTCATGTTTATTTCTTTTATCTATATGGCAGGTAGTAGAGAAGCAGCCTTCGTCTACGCAATCTCCTCAGCTGGAGTTGTATATGCCATCACCCGGGCCTGCAGCCAAGGCGAGCTGAAAGCCTGCAACTGTGATCCCCATAAGCGGGGCCGCTCCAAGGATGACAGAGGGGACTTTGACTGGGGGGGCTGCAGTGACAACATCAATTACGGCATAAAGTTTGCAAAGGACTTTGTGGATGCCAAAGAGAAAACAGTGAAAGATGCCCGTGCTTTAATGAATCTGCATAACAATCGTTGTGGCAGAACGGTTAGTAATGCCAACCTTAGATTGGAGGGAGGCAATTTCATTTTTTGTAGCATAGGGCTACAATATGAATGAATGAATGAATGAATGAATGAATGAATGAATGTAGAGAGAGGGGGACATCTAAAAGCCACAAAAGGGTTGACTGCATGTCAGCATCATTGGCAGATGGATTGGGCTGAACATTTTTACTTTGATGGGTTTGGTATTTAAAATGAATAATTGGCACACTGAAATTTGTTGGAAAGTAGTAAAAATGAAACAAAAGAAAGCACCAAAAATAGTTTTACTGCTAAAGCCCACTAGCATAATGTGGAGATAATATTATACTTTGAGAGAGGAACAAATTGTCCAACATGGTCTTAGGGATTATATAACCATTCCTATATTATTATCTTATGCTTTGTAGCATTTTATAATCAACCTAAGAACTTTTCAGACAACAAGAAATAACAGCATCACGAACTTCACAAAAGCCTAGGAATTTGTTAGGAACTGGAACTTTGAACCCTTTTCAGATTCTTAGCCACATTCAAATAATTTTCAGTTCACTTTGATTAAAAGGTACTATCAATGTCTAAATAGAGTATAAATAAAACAAGGAAAGAGAAAGAGGCAGCTCAAGGCAATAATTGAGCTTTCTAATTCTCTCTCTCTCTCTCTCTCTCTCTCTCTCTCACACACACACACACACACACACACACACACACACACACACACACCAGGGGTGGGTTCTAACTTACGTCATTGCCAGTTTGCTTCCTCTCACGCCGCGTGGCCGTGCCTCGCATGCGCAGTGCTGAAATTTTTTTTTAAAAGCAAAAAAAAAAGCCAAAAACAAGATGGCGATGCATGCGCAGCACCGGAAACTCGGCTTCTGCACATGTGCAGAAGAAAAAAATAAAATAAATTCCCCAAAAAAAATTTTTTTCAAAAAAAAAAATCCAAAAAAAAGATGGTGGCGCCCACGGACCGGCACTGACCGAACCAGCTCTGTGAAGTCACCATGATGTCACCAGCGGGTCGCTACCGGTTCGGGCAAACCGGTCCAAACCGGGAGGAACCCACCTCTGACACACACACGCGCGCGCGCGCGTGCACACACACACACACACACACACACACACACATCAAATAGGAAGTTTTTAGCACCAATAGCTGCCACTTCAGTAAAACCAACATAAGATATTTATTGCATCCTGGCATTATTATAAAAAAAAAAAATCTCCTTTCATTCAAATACTGATAGATACACTTTCCAGCAGAAGCAATTTTATGAGGTCACTGAAGGTCACTTCTATTATCTTTCAGTTAGAATGATTCTCAGCTCTAATTGACCAGATAGAGATGTATCACAAAAGAGCAGGTATAAGTATTGTTCATAGGTCTGGAAGGTCATTATTGTAACTAGCAAAATCTAAGTAGAAATACCCAATCTAAGAAATAAAGCAGTATCTCTCAGAAACAGAAGCAGCCATTCTGATTATTATTAAAGCAATTTTTGTCTGTTCCACCTTAGATCTGCTACTAAACCTTCTATTTCAGGCTGTGAAGCGTTTCCTGAAACTAGAATGCAAATGTCATGGTGTCAGTGGTTCCTGCACCTTAAGGACTTGCTGGCTGGCAATGTCAGACTTCCGCAAAACAGGAGATTATCTTCGGAAAAAATACAATGGTGCCATCCAAGTGACTATGAACCAAGATGGCTCCGGATTTACTGTGGCCAATAAGAACTTCCGGAAGCCCACAAAAACTGACCTTGTATATTTTGAGAACTCTCCTGATTATTGTGTGATGGATAAATCTGCAGGTAAAACAATATTTTGAAATTTTGCTTACATTGGTCTTCCCCAGTTTTAGCACCTACCTTTCAGAAGGGCAGATTTCAACTCCTCAAATTTTCAACATTGATCATGATGGTTGGGGAATTCTTGGAATTGAGATTCGCACATCTGGAGAGTATCCTGTTTAGGAAAGAGTGACTTAGACACTAACATTGTAGGAAGGATTCCTTGTCTTCGAAATCCTATCTGCATGAAAATTCCCATGGAAATTAGCATCTGAAGTGTAAAGTGTGTATATCCAGGAATTTCAATTTTACTTCCAGTTAATGTTGAATTATGACGAAAATTATACTTGCAAAATGTGGTTGAAAGAGTAGGATTGATATCACTCTGTTGCTCCTGCTACCTGATCACCTTACCAATATTACTCACCAATATTTCTTATTTCACACCTTGCTTGAGGCAGGAAATTATACTTACACTAGCGTATGTAGAATTGTTGTTAGAAATTATAGTTAGAAATAGTTGTTAGAAATTATTCAGGCCAGATTTTCAGCAAACCTTATTGTATTACTACTAATTTAAATGAATTTCTAGAATTTTCTCTTATAAATTCTATTAAAAATGAATTCTATAATTCATTTCAAAAAGTGACTTCAATTCTATGTTTCCCAAGATCCAATGCCAACATCATGCAAGATTAAATAAAACTATTCTTCTTTTCTTACAGGTTCACTAGGAACTGCTGGTCGTGTATGCAACAAGGTATCACGTGGGACTGATGGATGTGAAGTCATGTGTTGTGGAAGAGGTTATGATACCACTCAAGTAACTCGAGTCACTAAATGCGAGTGCAAATTCCATTGGTGTTGCGCTGTTCGCTGCAAAGAATGTGAAGACACCGTAGACATTCACACGTGTAAAGCACCAAAGCGTGCAGAATGGATTGATCAAACTTGAGACAGTGCTGGACAGATCCAGAAAAGGAAAGGAAAGCTGGTGCTGTGCCACCTGTGGGCCAGAGTATTCTGGGAGTTATAGTTCAACTGCATTGCATTTATTTAACTCATTCTGAAAAAAACAAAGAGAAGATTATATTTCCCAAGGGGCATTAGTGGGCTCCTTTGCTCACCAAGCAGATTTTCATATCCCTACTTTTTAAAAAATGAATTAGCAAATGACAGTGAACTGTGCAGCTTTCTCTACTTGGTATTACTGTTCCAAAATGGGAGAGTGAAGTTGCTGATAAACATAGGACGTTAAGAATCAGGCTGTGATTTAGTGCCTCATTCTAAAAAAAAGTTTACACAGTAAACTATAAATACCATATGCACCCAAAAGTAGGAGAAAACAACCACAGTTTTTTTTATCCAACCCGGAATAAGCACATTATTTTCATCTTTCAAACAGTGGTCACCATTATGGACACCAGCTGAAAAAGAGCAACTTTGTGTAAAGGGACTTCCATTATATTTCCTCTCCAACTGAAATTAAACTATGAAAATATAAAATTGTTTTCAAAAAGAAAATCAATTCTACAGAGAGGACAGAATAAAAAAAGGTGAAAGAAAGTTGAGAGTATGTGTATGTGTCTGGACAAGTTGTAGGTTCTAAAAGAAGCTAATATAACATTTGTTTAAAATAAATCTACTTATTATATGCATTGCTTTAAATACTTCAGATAAATAGCATACAAAAGTATTGCCAGAAAAATATTATCTTGGATTTGGTGAATTTCTGCACTTACAATCATTCATGGCTAATTGGGTAAGTGATGGCTAAGTCTAGTTCTTCATTATTGTTTCAACTCTGTAAACTCTGTGGGTTTTTTTACCACTGAATCAAAGCAACATTCTTGAGAAATAGGACATCATTATAACTTCAAGATAACGACAAATACCTGCAATCATGGTTTTTATAACCTCTTTTCTTTTCTTTTTTTCGCCATGTCTCATTGTGGCCATTCTGATATTCTACCTTTTCCCACAGCCTGACAAGCTGTGTTTGGGCCTCCACTAAGCTTATCATGTACAACCACTGACATATCCTTGGCTTCCTTTTGCTTCTAGAACCTTTGGAATGGAATTTAAAAAAAACAGCTCGGAAGATTAAACATCCAGTCCCAGTGACTATCCCAGTGAGGATCCTGCTAAAAAAAAATCAGCCTCCAACATTATTACTTTGGAAATTTCACAAAAGTACACAAAAACCCAAACATAATCTGATTATCTTTGGACCAGCTGGTCCAGAATTCAGCAGCATGCAGACTTTTGAGTGTCCCACAGTTCACCCAAGTAACACCACCGCTGCATGAGCTGCACTGATTTCTAGTTGCTTTCTGGGTGCAATTCAAGTGCTGGTTATCATTTTTAAAGTCCTACATGGCACAGGGCCAGATTACTTGTGGGAGCACCTCTCCCTGAGGGTATTTGCCTATCCTACTAGGTTAGATACTGTAGATGGGCACAATCCAGATCCCCTCCCTTAAATATTGCCACTTGATGGGACCTTGGAGTGGCACCTTCTCAGTAGCTGCCCCAGCTCTTTGAACAGCCTCCCACTTGAGATTTGAGGGATCTCTTCCCTTTTAGCTTCCTGGAGGACTGTCAAAGACCTGGCTTTTCCCAAAGTCAATGTAGTAGGTTGACCTGTTGAGACATTTAGTCTGCCACTGATGGGGGAGGGTATCTTTGTTTTTAACTACATCTTATGGATTGTTGTGTTACCTAGAGTCATTGTATGAGATAGGCAACCACATAAGTCCTGTAAATAAATAAATAAACTCTAATCTATGACCAGATTTGACTCCATTGGGTCTAGCTATTGACTTATGTCCTATAAATGTTGATCATTTGGGTGATACAAGAGTTTCTATTCAGACTCTTCTGCCCATCCAACATGTAAGATGAGGGTATGCACTGGTAAAAATTATATGTTTGGAAATTATTAAAGTCCTTAGCCATAAAATATTTATGAAAGAAACTGTACTATGTTGACTTCAAATCTGTAACAGAACTCAGGGTTTTAAAATCCATTTAGCTTCATCACTTTGCTAATTATTTTAAAGCACTATGGTACTCCCATCTCAATTTTACTAGGATAATACAAAATACTTGTAAAAGTGCTTCCTTTCTGTTGCCAATCCCATGTGTATGCAAATGTCCTGGAAATGTCCTTGAGACAGCAGTGCTAAATCTCCTTACTTCAACATTTACAGGGACATGAAAGTTAGTTAAAAGTTTTGTTATATATTTACCCAGGCAGGACACAATAGAGCCACAGTCAGACTAAATGAATCTGTGTACCTCTGTTAAGAAGCAAGTTCCAATGGGAATTATTCCTAAGTAAAATGTATACAATATTTATATCTTACTTCAGGTAACATAATATTAGATAGTGTTAATAACATTTATTAATGTCATTAATACTCAACCATTTGTAAAACGTTCCAGTTTTAATCTACAGCATTTCCAAGCAGGTCTACGAAAGGCAATTGAAACCCTGGAGAGCAACTGCCTATTATGATGAGTCCTGGACTAGATAGGTCTGTTATGTAGCAGAGGCTAAGACTGTTTTCTATGTACTAATTCCCTACTTTCAAATGGCTGCTTTTTCTCAGAAGCAGGAGGATTGGAGATAATAGCTTTATGGAAGCAAAACAATCCAGAATTTAGAGAAAAGTTTGCCTCCTGTCTGGGAACAGTATCTAAAATCAACAGTGGATGACCTTAATGAAAATTATCAGCATTGTTAACTTCTCTGGTGCTCTGGTTGGTAAAGAAAACCCTATGCTTATTTATAGTCCCACATTTTAATCTGAAAAGAAGCTTTCCCATCTTCTGGAAGATATTTTATATATGTATTTTTAGGAGGTGTAAAGGTAAAACTTTGTACTTTTCAGGGTGCTGCAGCAGCTGTTGCTGTTCTCACTGTTCAAATTGAAAACAACAGGATCATTTGGTAAATTCTTGCCAGCCGAGAATGATTAAACGGCAACTATATATAAAGAAGGCTTCCATTATGCCACTCACCTTTTAAATCTCTTTTTTAACAATTAGGAAAAGAGATCATCATTAGATCATCTCCTATGAAATGGTCTACTGAGAGGCTGTCAAAGCTATTGTGTGCCTGAAAAGGGATGTTCACAAGAATGGAATAGGTCCAAGAAATGTTAAGATTAAATGACACACAGGTTTCCAGTATATATTACCGAAAATAGCAGAAGACCTGAGAACATCATTCTTTGCTTCCATAGCAACAAGCAGCTCAACTTTGAAAATGCCCTATCATTGCAAGGTCATAACTCATATTCTTTTATAGCATTGTATTGGCATAGTTTGCTATTCATCTATGAAAGCTTTGATTATGAGACTGCATCGCAGGCAATATGAACAAGATGGGGTATTAAAAAAAAGGAGAAAGTATCAGTCTTGCATTTTTACATTCAAAGACTTTCTCACATTTATATTCACTCTGAGTAATACTGCCTTTAAAATTCCTTGGCCTATTTTTATCATGTTTTCATTGGAATCTGTAATACATTTCTGCATTCCACAGTTGATATTTCAAAACTGTTCTTCACCTGTCCCAGTTATCTTTGCTTGGGCTACTTACACATAATAATATTTAATTTTAATTTTAATTTAATTTTCCCTCCTCCTATTTTCCCCACAACAAACAACTCTGTGAGATGAGTTGGGCTAAGAGAGAGTAACTGGCCCAAAGTCAGCCAGCCAGCCAGCTTTCACGACTAAGGTGAGACTAGAACTCATGGTCTCCTGGATATAGAGGTACTTCTTTAGAACATTCTAAAATATTTCATGTACATTATCTCAGCCATCCTTATAATCAACAATGTAAGATAGAACAATGTTATTACTTAAGCAGCAGCTTAAGAAGAAGTTGAAGCTAAGGGACTGCAATTTTGGACAAACCATTACAGAAAATTCTACATCGGATATAGGATATAAATTATGTTTTCCATAACCATTGAGGCTCTACTTCCATTGCCATTAAACATTTTTAAACTCAGAATAAGTGTGAGTTAGCATTATTACACCAAAAAGCAATTCTAAATAAAATACGTATGACATATATTTAAACTGCAAAAAATAATAAATATATATCACATTCTAAACTATTTTTTCTGCCTTCTGCATTCTCCCTTAGACTATTTTTATAACTTTGACAATTTAAAGAACATATGTTTGGTTAATCTGGTGTTTTATAAAATTTGCAGTAAGAAAATCAAGAATTGGAATTGTCTTCCTTTCTCATGTTTCTACGTAAAAATCCTAATATAATAAAGTAAGGATATATTGATCATTAATTTATGGCAATTAACCATGAAACATATGATGACTATATACTAACTCTGTCATATGCCTCTAGATATTATTTGCTGAAGAATGAAGTAGAAAATAATCTTGCATTGTATTTTGCTTATGGATTTAGCCTAAGCATCTCATTTTCCACTGGTGGACTAACAGCTGTTTATTTATTCTTATTGTTTAGGGATATCGCTTGCTCCATTTTTCAAATTGTCTCCCAATATTCCCGTTACTTGAAGTACCCCTACCAAAACACACAATGTCAACATTTATATAATTACTGCATTTCCAATTCTTCTATTTATTTTCCACACTTATTAGTTTAATATGATAAAGTGTAATCATGTAGTCAAATTATAATAAAGTTACATTCATTCATGAAACTGCAATATAATTCTCTTTGGAAATAATTTAACAGCAGCATTGATGACAATTGCAATATATTTTGTTCTTCTGGTTTAAAATAGCCATGTCTATTACAGCCAGGAAACAAAATCAAATCATTCATGAAGAAAAAAAAATGCCACAATGCACCAGTTTCTCAACATCATTCAATATATCTGTCCTTCTGACTGAGATCATATGATCTCAATTAAAATCATGAAAATCAACATCTCCATTCATGATTGTCAGACTGTGTTAATATTGTTTGGAAAACATATCAACAATTTTAAATAGTTAAAAATACAGTTAACCCTCGACTTATGACCACAATTGAGCCCAAGATTTCTGTTGACAGGTGTTAAGTCAGTTTTTCTCCATTTTACAACTTTTCTTCCCACAGATGTTAAGTGAACCACTGCAGTTAGTAAATTAGTAACATGGTTGTTAAGTGAATTTGGCTTCCCCATTGACCTTGCTTTGCAGAAAGTCACAAAAGGTGATCACATGACCCTGGGACACTGCAATTGTCATAAATGTGAACCAGTTCCCAAGCATCTGAATTTTGATCATGTGACTATAGGGATTCTGTGACAGTCGTAAATGTGAAAAATGGTCATAAGTCACTCTTTTCAAAGCCATTATAACTTTGAACAGTCACTAAATGAATGGTTGTAAGTTGAGGACTACCTGTACATTAAATAATTTGAAATACTTCATGGACAAGTGCTTTAAAATTTAGGACTTTCCTTTTTAAGATGATTGTTAACTGTTAAGATGGGCTGTTCAAATTCTGAGAAAAATTCAAACAGCATTAACTTTTGAAATGTGTCTAATGCCAAAATAATGTTTATTCATCAGTTCTACATTTGCTAATTATAATCAATAATGATCGGAGTCTATAGTGACTGCAGTCAGGGGTGGGTTCTAACTTACCTCGCTGCCAGTTCGCTTCCTCCCGCGCCGTGTGGCTGAAAAATCAAAAAAATCCCCCCCCCAAAAAAGCCAAAAACAAGATGGTGACGCATGTGCAGTGCCGGAAACTTGGGTTCTGCGCATGCGCAGAAGAAAAAAAAAATCCCCAAAATTTCCCCCCCCCCAAAAAATCCCCAAAAAAGATGGCGACGCTCACGGACCGGCACCGACCGAACCGGCTCCGTGACATCACCGTGACGTCACCAGCGGGTCACTACCGGTTCGGGAGGAACCCACCTGACTGCAGTTCTTTTGCTTTCTTTTGTTAAACCATATGCCAAAGGTATATCAGCTTTTTTCTTTTTCATTTTAAGAAACTTTGGCAAAACTCATAGCTTTCACAGCTTTAAGAGTATTCATTAAATCTATTTGATGTATATGCCTAATTAATTTAAGTATTTGAAATTAAATTGGTTCTTATGTATTAAAATTATATTCTTTATCCCTTGTACCAACTATTACTCATTCTTTTTTATTTTTTAAAAAAATAATCAAGAGAAGCTGATAACTTAATAATAAAACAAAAGCAAAATGGCTGCACAAAAATCTTTCTGGCATCCAATACTCTATTTCAGATACTGCTTTAAAATGAGAAATTACTCTGCTGCTTTTTCATATTGTCTTCCAATATATAAATGTGTATTTGTTACTTAGTGTAATTACTTTGATGCTGATCAATTCATCCATGTTATTTATTTATTTATTTATTCGTTCGTTTATTTGTCTGTTTGTTTATTACTTACTTACTTACATACATACATACTTACTTAATTTATTGTTACACTTGTATACCACCCATCTTGCCTGCCTAGAGGTGACTTTGAGTGGCTTGCAAACATTAAAAGCCACTAAAACATTAAAGCAATAATCCATATACACACACATAGAAAATACTTGTTCTTATCAAGTGTGTAAGTAAGAAACCTGGGAGAAATATAAGCTTACTGAGAGTATTACTATTTCTAGAGTACTTTTGATCTGAGAGAATTTTTAGATCATGTCTTACATTCTATTTTGAAATTGCAATTCTAGGACTTCTGGAAATGGCTACAGGATGACTCAGATTAGTCAAATGCTCCAGGTGGCCTGTTGGTCGGAATGGATGCTGGCAAGTTCAATAGTACAATTTGAGCCTGCATGTAAAGTAAGGCTGGTCTTTGGGAATATGTGGCTGCAGTGCAGCTGGCAGTTCTGGTTAAGGCTGTTCCTTGTGAAAGTTCATTCTATGCACTAGAGCAATGATGGCGAACCTTTTCGGCACCAAGTGCCCAAACTGGAACCTGCATGTGCACACACGCACCAGAAACCAGAAGACCAGCTGGCCGGTGCGCATGTGCGCTCCAGCCACCTGGTCTTCAGGTTTCTAGCACTCCGGTGCACGCAAAGACCAGCTAGCCAGTGCGCATGCGCATGCCGGAACCAGAAGAGCAGCTGGCAATGGCATGCATGCCCACAGAAAGGACATGTGCCATAGGTTCGCCATCACAGCACTAGAGCCTTGGACAGGTAGTAGAAGAACTTTGCATAACACTTGCTGTACCAATGACTGAAATTCCTGCAATCATCCAGAAAGTGTTATACAAATACCAAGCATGATTTGTCTCTCCCGTCTTCTGGTTCAAGTTTATGTCAAATCTGGATAAACTGCAGCCAGGTGCCTTCATATCTGAGGTCTTCCAAATCCTTCCAAATGAGACTGCTAGCCCACAAGCTTGCTGCTCCCTTTCCAAATGGCATTATTGGAATTTTTGTAGGGGAAAGGAGAAGTTGAATTTGGTCCAGAGACTTTCAAACCTGCCCTAACAGACATGTTCATCACCACTGAGATCTAATCTATTGGAAAGAACTCCCTTAATTTATCTTCATTTTATTGCCCTACCTGCCATCAATTTAGAATTTAAGCCTCCCTCCACAACAAAGCAAGGCTTTCTTCTCCCCTAGAGGGAAATGTTTACTCAGTGGGCTGGAAAAGTTAAAACTGTTGACGGGGAATGGGGATAGTTGAGAAAACACTATTGGGAAGATCCTTCTGTCCAGAATACCAGGCCTTACACAGCTTCAAGCTGACCTGATGAATAACAAGGCATGACCTAGACACAGACGGAGAGAGGGGGAGTGGGAGGGAGGGAGGGAGAGAGAGGGGAAGAAAGAGAGAGAGAGAGAGAGGGAGAGAGAGGGAGAGAGAGAGAGAGGGGGGAATGGAATGAAATGGAATTCAGCAAGGTTTCTCTTCCGTACCCCTATTTGGGGGGGGAGGTTTTGATTTGCCCTAAATATTAGTCCAGGAATATTTCTTGACCTTGTGTAACTGTGTACATCCCACAAGCAATAGAGAAAAATCACCCATCACATTTTGGAAGCCTATTACTAAACAGAACTCTGGGAACAAAGTAAAGGTGTCATGGGAACTGGCTTTTAACTTTTTATTTATTTACTTGGTTGCTGCCTATCTTTCAACAAGGTGACTTTTTTTTCCTATTTACTAGAATGAGACTCTTCTCTACTAAGTCTTCAGTGGAATGAAGTTGACAGATACTTAGAAGAGGGGAAGATGGTGTTGCCCCTACCATCCAAAGAGCTGAGTAAGAGGGGTATCCTCTGGTCCACAGCTGCTTCTCACTTGCTCTGCTCTGTACTTGATCAAGAATGAGTTGCAGCTTAATTGAGATAACACTCCAGAAACTGTCTTGAAGGTGACTACAGTATGTCACCATTTGATCCACAGTTATTAAGAATTAATAACAGTCTTAAAAAGTAACATGGTTAGGGAAATATAATTTTATAAGCTAGATGTTTAGATATTTACTGCATTAAAGATGTAGTGTGCAGAGAATCCTGCCATCTTCCATATAGGTAGCACTTCCTTTGAAAGTAAAAGGAAGCATCATGAGTCTGTCAGGAATAAATAACTTTTTCCTAGTTGCAATGTTCTCAATCCCCAATAAAGTTCCTATTTTCACTGTAACTATTGTAACATTCATGTAAGCTTCTAAGAAAATTGTTGAACACCTCAAGACTAGGATATATCCCTGAGGTAACATCTCTCCACGTAAATATAATGATAATTCTGAGGTAGTAAGAAAAACAAACTAAGAATCCTCACCAGGAGGAAGTCACTGTATCCCATAGTTTCAGAAAAGTGTGACAAAATGACACTTTGTGTAACTGTTGCAATGTTTCCTATGAAGCAGAAGCCTAGCTGGTTAATCTGGCCAGAAACCCAATGACACAAAAATGTAAAAGAGCAGCACCAATCTCAAATTGCCCTGTTACAAGTATATGGAAGGAACCTCAGAGCAAGACAATGGTAACGCAAAATAAGCTAGATGTATTTTTATCCTACCTGACAATTACTTAAACCAACCTCCCTCGTTTTGCTCTTCTCCAATTGCTGGAAAATGTGGGGTATCACATCTGAAGGGGTCCAAGACAGAGGTAGGTTTCTCCCAGTTCGGACTGGTTCGCCCAAACTGGTAGCGACCCGCTGGTGACATCACGGTGATGTCACAGATCCGGTTCGGTCGGTGCCAGTCCATGGGCGCCTCCATCTTTCTTTTGGAATTTTTTGTTTTGAAAAAAAAATTGGATTTTTTTTGGATTTTTTTTCTTCTGCGCATGCACAGAAGCCGAGTTTCCGGCAGTATGCATGCATCGCCATCTGGTGTTTGGCTTTTTTTGTGATTTTTTAAAAAAAATTTGGCACTGCGCATGTGCGCGTGCACAAAGCACGCATGTGCCCATGCGGTGCACCCACACGGCACGGAAGCGAACCGGCAGTGAGGTAAGTTAGAACCCACCCCTGGTCCAAGATAGGGAAGGCTATTTTAAACTGTTAGATGAGACAGTCAAAAGGACAAATCTTCTCTGTCTTTTGGTAACTCTAATAACCAGAGCTTTCTATGTGCTTTTTTTACATAATTTATCTACTGCACTCATTTTTCCACTGAATGTGCACATTTCTCTCTTAAAAAGCAGATGTTTTCTATCTAGTGCTGCTTTTAAAAAGGGATGAGCCTTGTCAGGGATTCTCTGTTCTACTCAGATGGCCTTCCTAAATTATGCCTATTAAGTGTCTAAAACAATCCCCACAGAAGATCATGTTCTAATAATCTTCACTTTTCACATGTCTGATATAAGCAGCCAGTGAGGGGAGGTTAATTGGTTTAAGGATGGATCACAAAGAACTGGGACAGAGCACTTGGAGAGTGAATTATGCCAGGTCTATCAGAAATACACATGCCTACTAGGTAATTTAGCATGCAGATGCAAGTTTTCTGAATATAGCATGAATGAATGTAAATGTTAGTCACAGCCCCAACAATTCTTGGTAATATGCCACCTTTATACCACTAGTTTGATAGTAATGAAGAAGTACAGGTAGTTCTTGAGTTAGAACCACAATTGGGATTGGAACTTCATCATAAGTCATTGCAGTCATAAATTGAGTCAGACACAATTTTATGACAATTTTTATGATGGTCATTACAAGTGTTAAGGAATCAATCTTCCCCAATGGGCGGTTTTACCAGAAATCAGCAAATAATAATAATAATAATAATGTTGCAAATCATGATGACATGACCGAGTGCTGCAACAGGCCATAAATGTGAGCTTGTTGCCAAACAACCAAACTGAGATCACATGATCACGGGGGTGGTAACTTCTATCTTCAACATTGTGCATAAGCTAGGTAGCCCTCGACTTACAACCACAATTCAGCCCAAAATTTATGTTGTTAAGTGAGACATTTGTTACGTTTTGTCCCGTTTTAAGACTTTTTTTTGTCACAGTTGTTAAGTGAATCACTGCAGTTGATAAGTTAGTAATCTGGTTGTCCAGTGACTCTGGATTCCCCATTGACTTTGCTTGTCAGAAGGTCACAAAAGGTGATCACATGATCCCGGGACACTGCAACCATCATAAATATGAGCCAGTTGCCAAGCATCTGAATTTTGATCACATGATCACGGGGATGCTGCAGAGGTCGTAACTATGAAAAAAGGTCATACTACATGAAACCATGCAACTGTTTATTATGTTAACTGTACAATCAGTGGGTGGGCCACAAGGTAATATAGACATTTTGAAGCAATAAAGCTCTGAATTTTTGGAAGTTCTTGCTCAAGGCCAGCAGTAACAAATCTGCACCCCTAAACAAAATCCTTGATTCCACTGTTTCTCTATAGGGCCAACTTTTCTACAGTGTTTCACCATCATCACTCAGGATGCTAACTATTCCATGAAGATAATGATTATTCCTCTTCGGGGTGTTTGACAGATTTCCTATGTTTGCACAGTCCTTTCATTGCACAGTCCTTGCACATACCTTTCATAAAAGTGAGGATTTTGTTTTCAGGCTTTGGGGGACTTTTCCAAACATTCCATCTGGCTTTCCTCAAGTAGGCCAAAAATTCTTCTCCACTTCCTCTTCCATAGTTCTACTTTGGATACAGAGTTGTTCGTTTTCATCAACTGGCTCTACTATGAATCGAAGAATAGCATGGCAGCAAGGGCATCTCTACGTGAAAATGGAAACAACCCTCCTAGAATTGTTATCATGGGTTCGTGTCTATTGTGATATGTGAAAAAGTCTTCAGTTTCTGCCCAAATAAAATTGCCAATTCTCTTGTACTTTTTCTTCTACACAGAAGTAATTCCATCTCACACATCCTAACAGCCACTAATTTTCCTCTTGAGGAGAGTAAGATACATACCGTGAAAAGAGGTGACTGCTGGTCTGCCCCCCTGGGGGCAATTTATGGGGATGTTTGAACTAATATTTGTGTAGCCTGCCATGACCTGTGTGGGAGAGGATTTTTTAAACCTAGTTTTCAAGTGCATTATTACTGCACAGGAGACCAGCCAGGGCGACCCAGCCATACTGTAGCCAGGGGCAATGACTAGTGGGGAAAGAGTGGGAAAAGGTTGTTGCCTTTGGTCTTGGCTGATGAGTCATGGAGAATGGGACTGTCATTCAGTTGGTTGTGCAACTGATGACAGCCTGCAGCTAGACTGAAAGGAAAAACATGGAAATTCAGTGTAAGAACCCAGCTCATGAAAAAGTGGGTGGTGTTCATCTCCATTTCTTAGCTCCATCAGAATTGTCTGATGACTTTTCCATGGTCATGTGGCTGTTAGATATTCAGAGACAGATATTCAATCAGGTCCACCGTTCCAGCGGGAAAATAAGCCAACCTGATTGGAGGAGTTGCCTGACAGCTCCCTATAAAAGGGCAAGCTGTCAGGCAAGCCGTTGCTGGATTTGTACATAGTTGCTGAATAAAGAGCTGTTGTCACCTAAGCCTGAGTCCACTCTCTTCCGTTCACCCGATCTAACAATGTGGCCAGCATGACTATATGCCAAAGTGCACAGAACGCTGTTACCTTCCCACCAAAATTGTATCTATTACTCTACTCGCATTTGCATGCTTTCAAACTGCTAGGTGAGCAGGAGCTGGGCCAAGTAATGGGAGCTACCCCCAACACACAGTGCTCAGGTCTTGAACCCAGACTGACAAGCTCAGCGACTTTAACTGCTGAGCCACTGTGCCCCACTTCTGCTTTATAGCAAAGATCAAATGTATAAGCATGGCCTATGGTTCCAGAATTTATGCACATTATCTATTGCAGGCAAATGCAATTACAACTTTCTACGCCTCCATAAATAAAATTCAGACTTGTACTGGTTTGGACCAGCTGAAGGGCAACACAGTAGCAATTCCCAATTTGGTTGGCAAGTCTTAGGCAAAAGGATAAAAAAGAAAAATAAAGGATGGCTGGAATAGAGTAGGTTTTAATTTTTATTAGAAGAATCATAATTCTAAGTGAGGAAAGGTGCCACTTCTCTCCCTCCCTCTCTGCCCTGGGAAGCAGCAATCTTAATAATAGAATTTAAGAGAAAGAAGGTTTGGGAAGTACAGTGGAAAATATTAAAGGTTTCATAAGACAGCAAAGAACAACAAGAACAAAAAAAAATCATTTGAAGCTTTTCAAATTGGGGACTTTAAAATGGCAAAGACAACTTAGTATAATCCATGTATAGTAGTATATTCAGTGATCCTCCTCCCCAAATATTCCCCCCCCTCTGTCACACACACACACACACACACACACACACACACACACACACACACCCCAATGGTCAGTTTTAGCTGAACAGGAAAGGGATCTTAAGGTTCTGGTGGGTTACTCAGTGTGAATATTAACATAGTGTGCAACTGCTGTGAAAATTGAAGGTACAGAGTGATTTTAAAAAGTCTTGCAAATCTGGGGAGAGGTCACTTTGCTATTCTCCCCAGTTGCCTTACCAACAATAGTGTTGAATATGTACATTGCAAAATTCTGCCTGATAATAGATCACTAATGAGTAGTGAATAATAAATCAGCTGATTGATTAGTTAAATTGTTCTACCAGTAGCACAAAGAGACAGGAAATCTGAAACTCACTACAATGCACTACAGTATATACACCCACCACACAAAACCCTCCAGCTATGCATAAAGAGTTTATTCTATTCATCTGTCATTGTACAGATTAACCATGTACCTATACACCACAAAATAAATTATCTTGCTTCTTTTCCCTCACTGAAAATGCCTTTACTCCTGCGTGAACTCTTCCTAGTCTCTTATCACTGAGATCAATTTGAGCTCTTAAACGCCTATCATTAAAGGCCAGCCACCTTTTTATGAGAAAGAAGGAGAGATACAAAGCACCCTCTGAGTTTGCAGATCTTGGAATTCAACTATTGCTTCTTAAGTGAAGAATAACCTTTGAGCTAAGCACCTATGTAATAAGCAGAGACAAATAAGTTCAGCTACCACTGCAGAATTACAGCACTGGAGAACAATTTGCTACATTCCTTCAAAGGCCTGTATGAACCCAATCTCCTAAATAAGTACCAGACACCAAGTGCTCCATAAGCAAACAGAGCCCCCGAAGTGCATAAATGAAATAAGTAAAAAGCTTCACATTACATATAAACCAGCCGTTTGCACCTTGTTATTAATGGTCTTGACTGTGACCTCTGAACCTAGCTTTGCGTGGAGTCACGAATCCTCAAGCTTTGGCACTCCTGCCATAATTCCTAAATGTAGGGAAAGAATAAATAAAGCTCCTCAGATTTAGATTAGGTCATACAACACAGACTTTAATTTTAAGAACTGCATCGCTAATCTTGTTCATGAAGGAACTTGCAAAAGTTGTGCAGTATGAAACAACCATGAATATAAGCTGCCTATGGTGGATTGATTTCCAATGGATTTTTAGGTAAAAGACGTACCTAATAAAGTATTAAATGAACAAAATCCTGATGTATAGAATAAAGGAAGACTATTGGGAGTATGATAAACCAGCAGAGCAAAACAGGACTTCTAGAATAAGCTCCTCTCCGAGAGAACCATTAGAGGTAGCTATACAATGGGCTTTTTCCAAACTTTCGTTCAACCCATTTCCACATCACAGAATTCATGCCAGGTTTGCTCTGGTTTTTAATTTCTTAGGGGTGTGTGAATCAGCTAAGTTCTGATTCAGATTTGAGGTTCAAAGACAAAATTATATTTCAGTTGATTGAACAATCGGTTGATTAGAACATAGACCATCACAGGAAAGCACATTGCTTCATTTTTGACAGCATGAGATGAGAGTAGCAGGAATGATAGCCTTTTGGAGGGCACTAACATTGAAGATTCCCAGCAATAAATTTGGAAAAAGACCCTCTCTCCACCTCTTTTAAAGAAGAGATAGAATGGATGAGAAAACAATAGAACAACTGCCTCCATATTATTTAGCAAAATGACTATAGAGATGTTTTACGGAACCAATAAATAAAATGTCCTATCTAAATGGGGGGGGAGGGGGATTAAAAATCAAAAATTCAACTATCTTCTCATTTTGGTTGGCCAGGGTGGCCTAATTATCAAGATGGCTTTAGGGCAATGTAATCCTTAGTTGAGATTAATTTAGTATGCTTTTAAAAAAAATCTTGGCAATTTTAACATGCTGGCTGGGGAATTCTGGGAGTTGAAGTCCACACATCTTAAAGTTGCCAAAGTTGAGAAATGCTGCACTATGATATAAACAGTCTGTTCTGTGCTACATTCTAACAGCAAACACATTCTCTTAGATCACTCCATGCAATAAGACAAAAAAGAGACAGAGAAGTAGTTTCTGGAGAGTAAAAAGGAATTATTATTATTTTGCTATTTTTAGTGAATGGTAGAAAAGAAAAAGGATGAAAGTGGAACTGAGGAAGTGAAAAATTGTAGATAAACTGAACAGTGAGAATAACAGGGGCTATACTACAGGACAGACAATAGATGTGAGATTTAAGGATTATAGATTTGGGGAGTGATTAAAAACTCAAACAAATAGGTATAAAACATAAATAGCAGAATAAATCTGAATATATTTCTTTCCTTCCCGGCAAACCTGCATGAATACATTCTAGTGAAAGTGTGAGGTTGAGCAGCACTCTTTGCTCTAGCAAAGAGGATTTGCAGGTGTGATTAAGCCATTAGCCAGTTATTTGAGCCATTGTTGTGCCAGTATCTGAGAGCTCACTGCATCTCTCAGTGCCCATCACCCCCTCTGCTTTGTTCATTTGAATGTTTCAACTTCTGCACACCTAGCAAGTCCATTGAACTACCATGCGAATTTGGGCAGTATGTTTAGAGTCTTATTCAGTGTCTTGAAGATTCAGTTTAAAGGGGGATTCAATCAAAGCTTTGCAAAGTTGTAAGAAGCCAAGCTCCTCAATGAACTAAGATGCATTACAATTGTGACTGTCAGTTTGGCTTGTATATGCGTCATCTTAATCCTTCTAGAACCTCTGTGATTTGACTATGCGGAATAAATCCACAATCTGACAAGCACTTGCCAGATTCAAGCTAATAAGGCTCTGCTCTTTCTCTTTTCTGTTCTCCTACATTTTATGACATTTTGATTTTATTATTTATGATCCCAGAAGCTGCTTTAAGATTTTTCAGCATTCAATCCTATCATTAGTTTTCTTAGGCCAGAAAAATGTAAATTCTATGACCTTAAATAAACTTAGATGAGGTGATTGGGGTAATATGAAAACACCCTTCAAGAACTGGGCCTCACCAGTTCTTTACACTCGTCTGACCTCAAGATAGAGAAAGCTGTATTTCAACTGAATTCAAGAAAAATTGCTTAAAGATATTTGAGGAATAATTAGAGGAATTTGACAGGAGGGCCAATTACTTAAGATGACGAGCTCTTCTATACTAGATGCATTCAGAGATTCTCAGGAAGTTCATGGGGCACTTGTCACTGTGACTTTGCAATCTATATATTTTAGTTTTAGATTAGTTTTCTATTCAAGAGTTGAAAGCTGTATTAAGTGAACTGACAGAATGTACAATTTTAATAGTACTTGCGTATGAGAAGTACAATGCAATTATCTTTTGATTACCCAGGAGAGCAATTTAATCCACTGATCTGTATAAAATGCTTCTTTGAGGAAATTCAAACCTTCCTTAAGGAAGATCTAGCAATTGAAATACTTTATTTTCATCACCTGAAAACCAGTCTATAATAATGTTATGCACTTGACGTTGCTCTTCATGACTGGAAGCTACCAGACAATACAGGATATAGTATCTTGTCTAACAAGAGTTAGAGATGTGGTCTGGTACCTACTGCAATTCCTTCTTTCCTTCAAGGTATACATAAATTTTGGATATTTACAGGTCTCTTTCCATTTTTTTTCTTCTTCAAGAGAATTTAAAAACGTTATTTTACCTCTACATCACATTTGGCAATCTATGGACCTACGCTTGACTCTTAAAAGTGTACAAACTATTCATTCAGGAGTCTAGTAACAGTAATCTAGCTGTTCTTCTGGCAACTCAGTTAGGAGAAAGAGAAAGAGAAAGAGAGAGAAAGAGAAAGAGAAAGAGGGAGGGAGGGAGGGAGAAGGGAGGGAGAAAGAGAGAGAGAGAGAGAGAAAGAGAGAACAAGCAGTATATAAACAAATAGTGAGAGTGCTGATACAACTACTATGATGACTATTACTTGGGGCTAGTAAAATTTAGGATAAATGTATCACATAAAAACAAGGAGTGCGAAATTAAAGCAAGATATCCAACATGGAGCAAATAGACTCCATATGATCAGCAGAGAACGTAACATGAATTTTACACCTGTGTTAAGTAAACCTGCAATTAGAAGCAATGCCATAGGAATATGAAGTGGCATAAGGAACTGAAACCACAGCACAAAGACATATTTTAGCAGATGAAATGTGTGTCTGTGTGTATGAAAGTAACGCAGAGTAAGAATTATTGATAGCAACAGACATTGCAGAACATTGCCAGCCCTGTTTGCAAGCTTATCCCACTCTAGTACGCTCATGTCAAAGAGAAGACAGTGAGAGAAACCAGCCTTAGGGAGTGATGCACAGGAGACTCTGCTTCATTTATAACCCCACACATAAGTTGGAAAAGATTCAATTTTAAAAAGCATTATGCTGCTTACCTCTTTGCCTCTGTGGATGGCAAAGTGAAATTGGATGAGTACAGCATGACCATTAATCATCAGGGAGATACCACCGTGAGAAACTACCCCTGTGGCTTATGTTCACTCGGCAGATAACATTTGAGTTTTACCTCCTAGTTGCTGCATAGATCCAGCCATCTGTTTCCTCTTTCTTGTCTTGTCACAAATGAATGCAAACACCACTACAGATAGAGTGGTAAGTGACATATTTATCAAGTGGTAATGGGGAATGATCCCCAAATAATCAAAAACACTATCATAGGCTTATGGATAACAAGCCGTTATCTGCCTTGCAATATACATTTATGAAATACAGCAAAGGAAAATACTACGAAAGATAGAGAAATGAATGATCTTCAAAACGTCTATGAAATATAAATTTGCCTCAGAAAGAGCAGCCATTTTGTGTAAACTTCAGAGTGTTTTTGCAACAGATAAACTTCTTCTATTCTTATGTTTATGTATGCCTTGTAAACTGGCCATGCTTTAATAATGTCTAACAGCAGTTGAGAAATACACCTGTCACCCAATACTAAAATGCTATTACTCAGGCATTTAGTTCTCCCACTTTCCTTCATATAGTTGCTGTTCAAAACTAAGGCGGCTAGATGGGAGAAAGGGGAAGGGAGGGGAAGGGATAAACTGAGCTTTATAAATGACTCAGGATAGACAAAGGTCAAGGATAAAAATCAATTTTGTCTATTGAAGTTAGGAGAAACTCCTCCTAAGGTATCAGTCTCCATCAAGCTCTACAAATGGTTGAGCAATTTAAGAAACAAGTGCAAGTGACTAATCCACTTATTAAATTCTGATTTATGCCTCGATGAACAATAAAAAAGTAAAGACACTCTTGAGTCAAGCAGTTGTCTTGGCAGAGTTAGTGTTTAAATGTTTGCAAATCCTTTTCAATTTTCAGTATTTCTACATAAATATGACCTAAAACATAATCTGTCCTCCATGCAATCTTAAAACTGGATAAACAGTGCCAATTAAATAAATGAGTTAAAAACATTAAACTTGTTCCACAGCTACATATTTGTGTGTGGCAAGTATGTGAATCTTTGCTTTAGTCACTGGCATGCCCCCACTTGGGCAGCAATAATTGCAACTGAACATTTCCAGTAACTGATCAGTCCGACAGATTGATATGGAAGAAATTTTAATGCATTCCTCCTTACAGAGTATCTTCAAACTAAGAGATGTTGGTGGGCTTTCTCACATGAACTGCTTACTTCCAGTCCTTCCACAAGATTTCTTTAGGATTAAGGTTGGGACTTTAAGTTGGCCACTCCAAAACATTACTGAAAGCAAAAGTTTACATACATTTTGTAATAGACAAATATGTAGCTTTGTATTCTTTCCCTCAGCAAATAAATGAACAAGTATGTTTAAATTCATTTGTTTAATTGGTTTTCTCTTTATATAGTTCTAGCAAT
Source organism: Thermophis baileyi (assembly GCA_003457575.1). Taxonomy (NCBI): domain Eukaryota; kingdom Metazoa; phylum Chordata; class Lepidosauria; order Squamata; family Dipsadidae; genus Thermophis; species Thermophis baileyi. The sequence continues at coordinate 2,467,028 of QLTV01001313.1, forward strand.
TGTGTGGATGACAGATCACATTTTAGGTCATTTATAGAGAAATACTGAAAACCTAAAAAGGTTCATAAACTTTTAAGGATCACTGTACAGAAATGGTTTGCCATTGCTTTCTTTCTCTAATCTGGCCAACAGTCTCAGAATTGCCAGGTAGTTTTTCATCAAAATGCAAGTCAGGGCCAATCCTGCTTAGCTTTTGCAATGGGCAATGGTCGGCTAAGAACTGCCACTTGCTTAGGCCAGTGAATATGGGGGAGGAGATGGACACATAGCAATCAATTAAACTCTTTAATAAAATGAGTAGGCTGCACAGGCTATGTATTTACTTATGCACAATAAATGATCCTGTCCGAAGTAAAATTTATATTCTTTCCTACCTTAAAGGTAAAGAACTATTATAGGGATATGCTTTCTATGTCTGTCACTGTGCATGCCCTGTGGAACAGCATATGCCTGAGACATTGATGGTCCCAATACTGATGTCCTTGCGCAATTATACAACTTGGCTTGGATTTGTGTGTGGCCTAGGCATGGCATGTGTGTGCATGTATTATTCCCTTTATGATTTTATTGTTAATTTTAATTTGCTGTTTGCTACCCAGAATCAAATAAATAAATCCCAAAGTAAGTGTAAATAAGATAATCCTCAAAAAACACAATATGTAGCGACCAGTTGGAAGATCCCCATAATTAAGAATGGTTCAGACCCGAGTTTCAGCAGAATTATCTCCTGCTTTCAAGACTAGCATTAGCAACGCATCTCTGTGGTACTTCTTGCTCTCTTTTGTTCATCTTGCTGCCTTAGATCAGGATAGAGATAGTAAAGCAAGTGCAGGCTATGGTTCTTCTTGTTTTTCTGTTAACTGCTCTCTTCTTTAGAAGTAAACAAGTGAACATGCAGCAACAGCAAGAAGCAGGAGGCTGGATGTACTGGCAGTGGGCCCCCTACTGGGCCGTGCATCTTGGCAAGTGGTCAGTAAGACAAGCCCTGTGGGTTAGATTCTTGGCTAATAAACATTTAAGCATATCTCCACTTCAGAAGGAAATTTCAACATAGGATCTATCAGATTTATTGCTTTCTGGAATTTCTGAGAGAGAAAGCAGTAGCCTTAAGTACAACAATCCTCTCCCCACTCACCCTCACAGACATTGAGTTGTGGATTTTAAATCTACAATATTTTAGGCTTAAGTAGGGGTACAGCAAATTTTTAACAGCCCGTAAAACAAAAGCTAAATAAGTCTTCCTTCACACTCTTAGTTGCCAATGCTTTTGTAATCAAGAGGCGCTGATGTTAAAGTTCATGTGAACTGAGATGTGTTCAGATTTGGGTCAGCTGATGCCAGAGACCAGAAGGCATGAGGCGTTCAATCTTCTCCATCAAGAAGCTCAAAGGTGACAAAAGAGTTCCAAAAAACTGAAAGAAAAAAAAAAGCTGTAATAAAAAATTATGCTGAAGTTAACAAGAGAGCTATTCAAGTGTATATTACCCAAAACTTCGGCCTCTGAAGAAAAAACAGGAATATTTCCCAGCCTATATCAGTCAACTTCAATGAGGATGGGAAATAGTCTAGGTATCACACTATAATAAACTTGGGACATTGCCTGGCAGAGAAAAATTATCTCCTTTTCATTTTTTTAAACAAAAGCCTACATAAATATTTGTGTAAAACTTAAAATTTTAGTTTGAAACATACAATCCAATAAATCTGAAGAAATGAAGCAGCTGGTACTTTAAAAATAAAGATTTAAAAATGATGAGCCAAACTCCCAAAATGTTCCAACAAATAGGAAGATTTAACCAATGTTTACAGAAGTAGTAGGATAAAAAATATTTTAAATAATACGGTTTGACTGAAATATAGCATATTCAGAATGTTAGGGTTGTTTCCCTTAAAGTAATTATGTCAGTTTCATTATTTTAAAAATATCCTTATTAGACATAGACAAATCATGAAAAAGTAATAATAGTAATCTTGATTCTTAGCCCAACTGTTTAAACTGTTATAAAAAAGCCAAGTAGTGTAAGAACTATAGATTCAATTAATTTATTCAGCCATCATTTATTAATCATATTTTTTTCCAATCATGACTGCTGTCAGCCATCTGAGGCATTTAGTAGATCATACATCATAAAATTAATCCAGAAAGTTAACATAGCAGAAAGTCATGCCAACATGGACATATCATCTGTAAAGCTTTGATGCAGAATTTTAAAAAAGCTGTCCTTATAATAATTTCATCATACTACCAACATACTACAATTCTTCATGTTTCAGAAATTATGCATAGAAACAAACAAAAATTATCAACCTATGGATGCCATCCTTCTCTCACACCAATAAAACAAATTAAGATACAATTTATAAAGACACATGGAATTTATGGAGCTCTACTTCAGATGGTTTAAATATAGAATTGGTTCATTACACATTTTAAGCCATATACATTTCTTGTAGATAAGCAAAAGCTTTTAATGTTTATAAATCTGAGATGTTCAGCAGCTGTGGAACAGCTTAAGTCTTCAATGTCACCTAATGAGCCTTAACAAAACAGTAAAGATATTTATTCCAGTTCTAAAATCAGATCATACAATTAAAAAGACTGGGTTTTTGAGATTCAAGGATCACTATCTAGTTTAGATCTAAATAGAATCCAGATCTTTAAAAGGATATGTGTTGAACCAAACAGATTAAATGGCAATTGGGTGACAATTTAGTACAGTATAAAACTAATCTTAATTAAAAAGAACACTCTGAGGAAAACTTGAAATTTCATTTCGGAAAACTATTTAATACATGTTATAGCAAGTGGAAAAAAAGAAATCAACACAATCCTATAAGACTTAAATTCTGTAAAACTAAAGAAACTAAGAGTTCCTCCTAAAACCAATAGAAGGCAATAGAAAATATAAATGCAGAGTATGCCAACTATGAATCGATGCCTTCTGATTCTCACCAGCATTAGAAACCCTGAGATTACAACTGATATAGCTATACCTATAGAAAATTCAGGAAGTAGCTCGGGATGTTCCTGCACTGGAATAGTTGAGAAATTGAGGAAAGCAAAAATTAGTAAAGCAAGCACCTATCTTCTTTCCCCAAGTCTACACAGCAATTTCAAGAGCAGCTTCTGAATCAACCAAGGAGGCCTGAAGCAGGACATGGCTTCTTTAAGTATATAAAAAAGAGGTATTTCAAGTGCACTTTATTCCAAGCATTTCCCAATACATATGTGTATGAGAGTGATCATGGCATTAGGATGATCACTGCAAGAAACAATTCCAATATGACATGGAATAACACTCAAAAGAGAAATCAGTATAAGGAAACAGCCTGATTTTAGAATAGATACTTTCCCCCCACTGCAAACATTTTCTGAAGCCGAAAGCCTCAGAATTCACATATGTGCCCTGGGCCCTTGGATGAAATGCGAAGTCAATTTAAATGTTATGGGCTGGAAAACAAAGTCTACACAGCAATAAAATTGTCCTAATGTACTTTTGTCTTTTATTTTTCATTAGTTAAATTAGGCACAATTATTTTGGTAGTTAAGATTGACAGCCTGAAATACTACAAGAAATTGATCCTAGAGTTTGATAATTACACAGATAAAATCGTTAGAACTGAGGCAGAACTGTTGTATGTCTTTCAACAGTTTACAACATGTAGCATTGGTATGCAAGAAAAATAATGCTGGCTTCTTAGAAAAGTTGAAATAAAAGAATTGTAGTGGAAATTAATATGTCATTAAATATATACATCAATCAAATGAATCAGTACAGCAATCTGGAAATAAACTTTTTTTTTAATCTAATATAAGATTTTTAAAAATGAAATATGACAGACTCAATATTTATTAGTCTATATAAATTTTCTAAAATTATATTCTATGCAGCTATTTTTTTTAAAAAAAAAGTTGGGAAGCAGTACAACAAATTATTACGTAAGTATAATTTAAGTTAAGTAGGTCATAAACATCTTGCCATAATAGAATTCTATTTTGCTATATTCAGATCAGGCAGTCATTCTTCCAATCTCATTCGTGGCACTTAGAAAAGATCTCCAGCTCTTTTGGTTTCTATGGTGCTGAAGAAAAGTTCATTCTAAATTAACTGAACACCAAGTCTTCTCTAAAACAGTAGCACTTAACAAAATATGGCTAACAGATCAATAAATATGAAATACTACAAGCTAAAAACTTTTAGATTCTTCAATTCTGTTTACAGGCCTTCTGATTGGAGGGGAGGGGGGCATAGATTATGCATGCTGTGAAGTTCACCCTGAAGTGTGTGGCTTTCATTCTCAGATTCAATTTTCAAAAATGGTGGCTTTTATATCCCCTCTATCATTAGAAGTTTCAAGCCAAGACAGAATACAGGCCTGTATCTCCAATAAATTTTCCCTCTTGGATTTTGATCCAAGATGTTGAAGATCTTTAGGATCCCTTGGTTGTCCCCAATTCCCTTTTGATTGTAGGTAGATCTCAATTCAGTCATAGCCTGAGCTTGAATAAGTAAAATCAACTATTGGCTTAAACTAACATTCTTCCCTGAGGGCCCAGACCTACTGACGCTATTAGATAATTTTTACTCAAGTTGGAAGACCACCTTGGAGATAAAATTACAAAATATTGGCTTATCTATAACAGCTCTGCATTCTTTGGGTTTTTCCAAAGTTAAAGAAATTGCCAAACAGCAAATAATTGATTTGCACAGAGATAATGCTCGGAACTTCTTCTTTTTTAAGATGGGGGGGGGGGCTAAAATAAACCTTTTGCTCTGGCTAAATATTAAAACAATCTTGCTACTGCAAAATATTGTAGGGTCTTTGCCCTAGAATATTTTAGCATGTCTTCATCTTTCCTGGAAGATAATCTCTTCATCTCAGAGGGAGGGTCTGTCCCTGTCATTTGGGAACAACTGGAACTATGGACCATGTACTGCTGTGTTACCAATTTTATGAAGAAATGTGTCACTTGCATTTTACTTTATTTCTAAGCATGTTCCCCAGTAGAGTACACCCTACATTTAATTTCTTCTTGCACACCGTAATAGTGATTTACCTTTAAATTGCCAAAATTTGTTTCAATTGGATTATTGAATTACTGGAACATGATGACTATTATTTAATCTAACCACAAATAAAATATGTAACCTGGCAATTGTATTAGAACAAAAATTATTTTGTTTTACCCTATGTTATTTTACATTACTCTGAGTATGGTTTTCTGATAACATTGTAAAGTATTTTTACAATTTAGTCTTAAATATTTAATTTTTAGTATGTCAGTATTTTTCATACATTTTATTTTTTTCTAATATAATCCGAAATTTTATGGATTGCTATATGAACTCTATAAACTCTAATTCGCAAATGTATACTATTCTGGTCAGGAACTATGATAATGCTATTCTGTTCAACTGTAAACTGAAAGAATAATGGATCCTTCTCTTTCCTTGGATTGGATACAAGTGCAATTACATCAATTTCTGAAAAATCAAAGAAATGAGAGAGTTGCTTTTTTAAAAAAAAAAAATCCAGTTACACAAGGAAAACATGCAAAACAATGCTATATTAACAAAAGAATAAATTGTTAATATAGTCAACTTAAAACAGTTCATTTAGTGACCATTCAAAGTTACAATGGCACTGAAAAAAGTGACTTATGACCATTTTTCAAACTTAAGACCATTTCAGCATCCCCATGGTCACGTGATCAAAATTCGGATGCTTGGTAACTGACTCGTATTTATGATGGTTCCAGTGTCATGCAATCAACTTTTGCGATCTTCTTATCAGCAAAATCAACAGGGAAGCCAAATTTACTTAACAACTGTGTTACTAACTTAACTGCAGTGATTCACTTAACAACTGTGGCAAGAAAAGTCGTAAAATGGGACAAAATTGACTTAACAAATGTTTCGCTTAGCAACAGAAATTTTGGGGTCAATTGTGGTTGTTAATTGAGGAGTACCTGTACATTACTGAAGTCTTACCAAAAATATGTAACAATATATTGTATATGCCTACAAATCCTTCATCAGATAATTAGCTGTTATTTAGCAGCTCCAAGCAGTGGGGGGGAGGTGATTAATTTTTAATAGATATTTTATAAAAAATTAGAATATAAGTAACATTTACTTTTATTATCCTTTAAAAATATTGTTTCCTTATCTTTTATAAATGTTATACATATTTGTTTGCATATTTACGAACCACTTCAGTCATGTTAGACTTTAATTATACATTTATATCACTAAAATATGATTTATTCAGACAATAATAAGTTTAGTTTTGCCACAAATTTTATTAGTTTATAAAAATATAAATACATAAATAGAAAGAAAAATGAAAATAGGAAAGCAAGGGAGAAGAAGGGAAAGAGGAAAAAGTCTGGAGTAAAGGGGGGAGGGGAGAAAAGCATTGACTTCCGACTCTTTTTGGCACAGTGGAATAAGATGATAAAATGTAACCTCAACTTTTTACATTTATAACATTTTATACTAATCATTTCTATAACAACAAACCTATCTAATCAGCAAATTCCAATAAGTTTATTGACTGAATGTACTTTAAAATGTAGTCTTTCTTTGGAGATAGAGGAAAAGATTCTCAGCTCTAAGCAATATAGTAACCCATCATATTTAATTCTTTAAAAAAAGGCAGGTGGGCAAACTGTATAAAACAGACATTAAAAGAACTAATTTTCAGGGGGAGGAATGAAGAAAAAGATGGGGACACAAATACATTTTGCCATGGGAATATTTAATCAATCTTATTTTCTGAATCTGAATACTATCAAATAGCACTTTCTACTTCTATGGAAAAACATAATCACAACTCATAGTATCAATCATCTGAATACTTTTTAAAAGTGTGTGTATGGAAAAGATCCCAATTCAGCTGAAATTAAGTTAGCATTAAAGACAAGTTTGGACTGAGTTTTAGCTGAGTATAATTTTAATTTGTGAAAACAAAATAAGAAGTACCTACAAATAAATGTACAGTGGTCAATTAAATGAGCTGAAGTAGAATAATGGCTAAGAGTGATAGCAATTTAAATCTTGCAGTAGAGAATCAAGACTGAACTTTGTTGAAGGCTGTTCTAAGGATTAATGAGATAATTTAAAGTTCTTTGCATACAAGAACACAACAAAAGCACAATGTTTTACTTTATAAATCTTCAGATTACTTAATAATAACCTGAATGGGTACAGGAATTGAAAAGTCTCAATAAATATTCATCTCTTCATGCTAGGTTTTAAAAAGTGCATTAAAACAGCCATTTCAAGCATGCTGCAGAAAATAAAATTACTTGGTGTTTAAGGGTCAAAATATCATTGGACAATTACAGTATATTTGTTTGTGATATACTAACACTAAAATCCAAGCACAATTAAAAGTCATTATTATGTGTTTCTAATTCGTGATGTGGGTAAAATCCATATAAACCAGAGTAACAATGTCACTGAAAGCTACATTTATCAATCAAAGCAAATTTACAAGATAGGAAAGTATTATAATGGATTTCTGTCAGGAACCTGTAGTTTATACCAACCTTCAAACTACGCAAAATAATGGATTTTACCTCTTAGTCTTAACTTTAGTTGACTGCAAATTTCACAGGATAAAAGAAATCCATTTCCTTTAGCATTCAAGACTAGGGATGATTTTACGTTAAAATTAAACGTAAGCAAATGCAAGTTATCAACAGGAAAATGTTGCATACCTTGGAAACAGTCATCAATAACTGTTTTGCATTGCTTCGTAATAAAGCTACCCCTGTTACTTCAGCTCTTAGGAGGTACCATCTAAGATGAAAGGAGAGAGATATCAGATGGTCCTTAACTGTTGCATCCTACTTGCATCTGTAATAAGGCTACATTAAGATGAAGACTGTTGTGCAAAGTCAGTATTCCATGTATAGGTTTTCATAGGATATAAATCTAGTGCAGATTCATTTGTTTTGTAATAAAGAACTCTAAGACACACTACTGGCTTTTCCCCTTTTCATGTTAAACAGCCATGCAGTACAGTTATAGTAACCCTACTTCCCAGTGGGACATCCAAAGCTTCTGGAAGGCAGGACTTCAAATTCTGAAGCCCTTTCCAGCTGAAACAAAAGTAGGCCAACATTTCTGTACCCCATTGGACTCCATTCAGTTCCATGGAGCGATTCTGCCAAATCTGGGCTTTTTGCTGTCATATTCCATTGTGCATACACTACAGCTATTTAAAGATTCTCTGTGGGTTTTGGCTTCTCAACAGGTTTTTGCAGTTTGGCTACAGTTTTGTCTGGCAATCTGATTGTATAGGAAACAATGGAAATATGATCCAGTAAAAATATAAAAACCATTGCTATTCCACTAAATAAATATATTAAGTTTTGTTCTTTTACAAGATTATACATCGCTAATGGTACTGATTAGCTGAGATTATCTAATATGTCCACTTAAAATGTCTTTAAACTGAGAGAAATAGTGGCGAGCTTTTTTTTTTTTTAATACAATTTGCATTCATGAGGAATTTGGAAGAGTCTGAGTATGTACCAATCTTTAAAATTTAGAAACAGGTACAAAATCTTATGAGTTTCTTTCTCACACAACCTTGAGAGAAATGGTGTCTGGAATGATCCAATTGTTCTAGCACACATAACACTGAATTCAAATTCCCTCTCAGCCATGAACCTATAGTGAGGTCTCAAAGTTTATGAACTCTTTTAAATTTTCAGTATTTTTGTATAAATATAGCCTAAACTATGCAATTAAACAAAAAAATTCAAAAACATTATATTTATTCATTTATTTATTAAAGAAAATAATCCAAGCTACATATTTGTGTGTGGCAAAAGTATGTGAGTCATACACTCAACAAATGGTTAAAGCAGAAGAAAGTTAATGTTTGGGAGTGCTCAAGTCAAAGTCCTGACCTTAATCCTAGAAATTAAATCTTTGTGGAAGGACTTGAAGCAAGCAGTTCGTATGAGGAAGCCAACCAAAATCCCTAAGTTGAAGCTGTTCTGTAAGGAGGAATGGGCTAACATTTAGAACTGATCAGCAGTTGTCAGAAATGTTTAATTGCAGCTCAAGAGTGGGCACGTCAGAAAGGAAAGATTCACATACATTTGCCACACACAACTATGTAGCTTTGGATAATTTATCTCAATAAAACAATGAACAAGTATGTCTTTTTAAATTGGGTTCTCTTTATCTAATTTTAGGACTTATGTGGACAACGGATCATGTTTTAGGTCATATTTAGGCAGAAATATTGAAAACTCAAAATGGTTTGAACATTTTAGTACACTGGGAATTAGGGTTGGTGGCTAAAAGCCATATACAGTTGCAAGAAAAAGTATGTGAACCCCTTGGGATTATGTGGAGTTTTGCATGAATTGGTCATAAAATGTGCTCTGAACGTCATCTAAGTCACAACAATAGAAAAACACAGTCTGCTTAAAATAATACTACACAAACATTAGATGTTGCCATGGTTTAATTGAACCTAACATGTAAACATTCACAGTGCAGGGAGGAAAAAGTATGTGAGCCCCTAGCCTAATGACTTCTCCAAGAGCTAATTGGAGCCAGGAGTGAGCCAACCTTGGCTCCAATCAGTGTGATGATATTGGATGTGTT